>PVKC010003635.1:0-38361 GCA_004027635.1 Crocidura indochinensis | reverse complement strand
GGGGGGGCAATGGAGGGTGATATGGGACACATGCTGGGAAAAGGAGTGGAGCGAGGACAATCCTACTGGTGGTAATGGCCCTGGTTAATTGTCACTATGTACCTCAAACATTACTATGAAAGATTTCACTTTTGGTCACAATAAAAATTGTTCAATCAACAACAATAGCAACAAAAAAGAAATCCCTGAACATTGCTAAGTGTGGCCAATATACAACTTAAAAAATAGAAAATTATAACCTTAACAGATATTTCAAATAAATTAGTCATGAATGGTCTACTTTATTAGTCATATATAAAAACATGTTTAAGGTTCTGTTTCAGTCTGTCAGAGAGCAGTGATAAATCAGACATTACTATCATAGAAGCAATTTGCTCTTAATAGTAAGCGTTCTACTAGAGAACATTAGATTATTCAATGGATTTTTAAAATTGTTTTATTCATCATTTATTCAACTATAAAATAAAAGTAAAATTTTTGATTTTTCAAATATTGAATATATCTAAATATGAATCACAAAAATGTTCTTAATATATTAAGATGTTTTCTTTTGATTTATGACAACAGCTCTGTTAAATTAATCATTTTAGGGGCTGAAGAGATAGCATGGAGGTAAGGCGTTTGCCTTTCATGCAGAAGGTCATCAGTTCGAATCCCGGCATCCCATATGGTCCCCTGTTCCTTCCAGGAGCAATTTCTGAGCATGGAGCCAGGAGTAACCCCTGAGCACTGCCAGGTGTGACCCAAACACCAAAAAAAAATTAATCATTTTATGGATCATTTTAATAAAGTAATGTGAAGAGTTTGATGACTTAAAATTTTTTAATTTAATGCATTGTGATTTACAAAGTTATTCATAGTTAAGTTTTAGACATACTGTTTTTGCTCCAATTCCTTCACCAGTGTCAACCTCTCTCCCCCAATATTCCCAAAGTCTATACCATACCTACCCCACCCAGCCTGACATCCTAATAGGAACCTATTAAGATTGGTTGTTAAATTTTGGGACTCATTATTTCATTGTTGTTGACTCATGGTTGGGATAGTTAGTTCTGTCCTTTCTTAATACCACCAATGCACCCAAGTCTCCTGGCCCCTGTCTTCCATTATTTCACATCTGTCTTTCTCCTCCTCCACTCAACTTATTTCCTTCTCCTCACTATACTCTGGGGCCAAGAGAGTTCTAGAAAACCCCCCTTTTAAGCAATTGTATTTCTTCATTTATATAGTATATACTTAAAAAATTACCCAAAATTAAAATATTTCTCTGAAATATTAGTATCAAAGAAAATTTTGTTTCGGTACTTGATTCGCTTTCACAGACACTGTTTATCCTAAAATTTGTTTTGCTTATCTCTCTTAATTTTAATCTTCTGAGATCTTATCATTTTTCCAGCCACTCATTAGAGCCATTGTTCTGCAAATTTTATGTGTATTTCACTATGCTAATTTCTGGCATTTTCCTCATATTTGTAATCTTATTTTGACTCAATTTCTACATTTACTCTCCCATCATACACGTGCAAATCTTTTGAAGGGTGTTGTGTACATGCATATAAACATAACTATGTAAGAACATGAACTTTTCACAGGAATTGTTGCAATTCTGTGAGAGAAATGTAGTTGCTATTGAGCCTTCTTTGCTGAACAAGAAACTGGAAAATGCTGATTGATTTAAGGAGACGCCAAGCTTGTAAATCAGGGTAGATTCTGGAATATGACTCAATTTCTTTTTTTATTTCTTCTAAGAATTGTGTTGGGATCTTTTGTAGTTCCAAAACAATTATTGTGTTTTGTCCAAAATTCTAGAATGTTTTAGGGCTTCCTAACTTACTTAATCTACCTACCATCCCCTTTCTAAAAAAGAAAAATTACTTAAGATTCTCCTGGTAATTTACTTTAATTAACAAAGAGAAAATGGGCACTCTCTTGAAAAAACACAATAAAATGCCCAAAATTTTTCAACTACATTTTAATTTTTTTCATATTTTTTTATTTTTGTTTTTTGGGCCACACCCAGTGACACTCAGAGGTTACTCCTGGTTCTGCACTCAGAAATAACTCCTGGCTTGGGGGACCATACGAGATGCCCAGGGAATAAACCAGGGTCCGTCCTAGGTCAGACATGTACAAGGCAAAAGCTCTACTGCTGAGCCACCGCTACAATCCATATACTTTATTTTTTACTCAAAACATTATGAACTGCCCAATATTATAGGAATGTAGGTGTTTACATATGGCAGGTTACAGCAGGACTCTGGTAGGGGTAAATGTCCCCCTTATGTGGCCACAGAAGGAGAGGCTGAAGTCTTACATATAAAGTCATATATATACATATATAATATATATATGTAATATATATATCCACTTTTGGAAACAATGTTTAACTGAATATGGGATAATTTGATTTTTCCCTTTGTTGGTGGTCATTTAGTTCTTCAAAGTTTCTTGGAAAGTGTAGACTGTTTACAAGAGTAGGAGGATTGCCAGTGTAACTGTTCCAGAAGAGTAATAATCCAATCTTAATCTCATCTGTCATGCCGAAAGAAGGCAACGTTTAACATTAATCAATAAGTAAATAATTTTAATGAAAAGTACAAATTATTTGGGGTGAGGAAGCTTGACACTATTCAGTTCAGTAGCCTTAAAAAGTTAGATTGAAGGCCTTGTTTTTATTACTGTTATTTCCTAATGAATTTTTCTAAATGACTTGTCTTGTCTAATTTTATCAGCATGGTAAGAACTAAACTTCAACTTTCTCACTGCTTTAGGGAGAAATTCCTGAAAACATGTCAAATGCATGAATGAATGGACAAATTGGCATAGCAGGAGACCACACACGCTAAGCTGAGATGATGGCTGGCCCGTTACTTTAATTACTATAATCTTAATGAGACAATAAACTTCCTTTTTTGGAGGTTCGAACCCGGTTCAGGGTGCACCGGGCTTACGACTGGCTCTCCACTCAGGAATCACTCCTGGCAGTGTTTGGGGGAACAGATGTCAGTTGATCACGTATAAGACAATTGTCCTTCCTGCTATACTTTCACTCCAGCCTGACAATACACTCTAAAGATTTCTTAAGTTTAATTATAATTCAATGATCTCTTGTTGAAAAATAAAAGCAACCAAAGCAGACTCACAAAAAAACAATATCATATTCTGATTACAAGTTTGGGGTGACTATTGCTGTTAGTACCAAGAGAAGCAAAAAATAAAATGTACTTTTGCTGAACATGCAGTCAAAGCAAATCACAGCATCATTATCATCATCATCATAATAATAATAATAATAATAATGATAATAATAAACCAATGAAAGGAAAGTGTTCTCTCTGTAATCATTACCAAAAAATTGGGTCAAAAATATTGAATCTCACCTTTGTAATAAAATTGCACCCCTATGCCCTAACTCAACATCTGAACCCACAGAAACAAACAATTCATTTCAATTCCATTCTAATTCCACCATAGCATATCTTTCTAAGCAGCAAACCTGTTAAGAAAAGTCTGGGGCCTAGTCACACGAGATACCATACCCAACTAGCACTACGAGAATGTTCCGAGAAAACTCTTTAACATACACTTTATCTCTAGGTTATACCTCCTTTTAGGGTTTGAAACACATGACCAGCCAGAATATCGAAGCAGCAACTGCGACCTACAGACTCATTCTACAGGCCCTACTTATTGAACACATTCAAGCAAACTAGCATTCCCTTGCCCTTTCCTCCTCTCTTCTCACTGCCTTCTTTCTTTCTTCTTCTCTTTTTATTTTTAATGTATCTTCTCTTTTCTTCTTTCCCTCCCCTTCCATATACTTTTCCTTTCCCCCCTTTGGAAATCCGGCTATCCCTTACCTCCTCAATCCCATCCAGATTTACCACTTTATTAAAAACCTTCACCCTCAGTTCTCAATCTATTAGGCATCAAGACTGACCTCCTACCTCAATGAACCAGTGCCCAGCACCCAACCGAGGGGCCACCCAGTTAAACCCACACCTCTTCCCTGGCAAGAAAAGGCAACCAACTCCCCTCTGACTCAAGCTGCGCAGCCCTCCTTACCAACTCTACCTTATGTGGACTGTTACTTGAAACCAGACTTATCTCTAATAGTACCCCCAAAGCAAGAACTCTTCCCAAGACTTCCTGCTGCAAAACTTTTGCCAATCTCAAGAAATTCAAGTTGTGTGATGAAAAGGTGCCCAGGAACCCACACACCCCCAAATGCACTGGCAATATAACATAGCACCACTTCCTCCTGCAAAGACACACTAAATAAAGGGGAAACCTTACGTATTAAAAGGAGCTCTTATCTACTAGGGATAAGAACTCATACATGTTTACAATACAGGGACATCTCTCACCTTGAAAATATGTCACGTGGACTCAACTTGGACCCCAGTTGATTAGACACCATCTGTCCAGCCCTGAACCCTGGATCCCAGACATAGAAATGACACAATTCTTCAAGATAGCTACAGGAAACAAATCCCATCCGGGACATCCTTAGTGCTGCTCGGACACCAACAAGTGCCAGCTCTAATATGATATCCGATGAAAATGAGAACAACTTGACCTAAGAGCAGGTTATCCTACCCCTCTAGCTGGCAATAAGACGTTTCACCCCTTGGTTCGTCCAAAAGCCAAGATGGCATTTTACAGATAACTGGCTGATAGAACCATGACTGGACTGTATGTATCCTGTGACCAATAAAAAAGCCCTAGTCTAGGGTTCGAGCTAAGACCTGCACAACAACCATGAACTCCAGTTCCAAATGTCCGTCTGAGACAATTGCAATGGAGTGTGTCTTCTGGAACCATAACGAAAGACTCTAACCTGGGCTCCACCCTAGGATCAGCGCAAAGACCAAGACCACCAACCACAGAAGACAAATTAAAATGACACGGAGGGAACAGAGCTTCTAAAACCACAAAGAAAGGCTTCATCATAAGTTCCACCCCTTGACCTGTGCAGATACTGAGATCTCTAGATACAGAGACTTGATTTGATCACCCAGGATGGAGCAGAAGTCTTCCAAACATCACAAAAGCACCAAGAGGAGAATAAATGAACTTGAACGGAGTCTATAGTTGATCCCATGACAATATACTCCAAGGGTGGATAAACCCTATATCTTGTAGGCCAAGGAAATTCCTTTTCGAATGACCCCAATATTTATTGTGCCTATGCAGGAAGGGGAAAAATGGCAAAAAGCACAAAACAATTTTTCTGTATTTATCTATCTACTATTTGCCAATTTCTTTGTTTTGTGTGGTTATTGAAATTATTGTCTCCATTTATATATTTTTCTTCTCTCTTTATGTGCTCAGCCACGTTTTTTTGGTTTTTTTTTTTTTTATCTCAAGACCATGGATTTTATGTGGTGCTTATCTTCATTGTTGGAGTGCTCACTGGGTATTTTATTTGACTCCTCTTTTTGCACTGTTGAGGTGTTGCACCTTTTTCTTCTTTGTCTCTCAAACCGATGATGAGAGCCTCTAGAAGAACCTCGCCCATTTTTGGCATATTTGATTGTTACCCCAGGTTATCACTCTTCTCTTATTCAAACAAAACCACATAACTGGAACTATCTAGTCCCACCTCCCAGTTAGAGGGGGAAATAAGGGAAGAACCAAGACCAGACAAGTATAAGACCACTAAGATGTAAGCTAGGCACAGAGGGGACCACCTATTCTGGCAACCCCAAGGGAGAGGGAGGAGGATATAGGTGGTAGAATGGGAATGGAGGTGGAGGGAGGACAACTTGATATGGGAATCCCCCTGATTTTATGTTAATATGTACCTAAAATATTATTGTCAACAATATAAAAAAATAAAAATATATAATTAAAAAAAGAAAAAAGAAAAGAAAATTCTCTTAGCATCTGAACTATTTGCTTCACTTAATTCAACTTACATTCTTTGTTTATAATGTCTACTTTCTACTTTTACTTTTAGTTACTTAAATTTGCATCTAATCTTTAATTATTATGATTTCTTCTTGCATGGGTCTCATAATTTTATAAAAAGGAATAGTCTCAACATTCTCTGAAACCATCTTCTATTATTTTATCAAGTCAATTAACTAAAGAGGAAAATCAAAAAGTCAGCAATAAGTCTTTTTATTACTGAAAATTTCAAAGTAACTTCTTGCAACATATGATATTATCAACTAAAGAACATTTCAGAACTGCTATCACATGATCTTGCTTAGACACAAATAGGCTCAAATAAAACCCTACAAGACTATATATTCCCAGGAATTTAATGCTGGAATTGATATACAGAATTTCTTACTGTTCATTCCACTTCTCTAGTTCTATAACTCTTCATACAACATGAAATTACAATGCTATTGTTGTACTATTTTAGGCTATTCATACTGGCAAACTATGTCATAGGCACAATGACCAAATTAAGTGTGCAAATTATAGTTTGTTCAATTAAAAGATAGAAGGAAGGAGAAAGAGAGGGGGTTAGTTAAAACACCTAGAACTGGTTGCAAGAAGACTGAAAGACCATTTAACTTGACTTCTTTGTACCAGCATTTCCCTAAGAAAAAGAATCTGTAATATCCTTTGGCACTGGAATCTTTGTTAAGTGACCATGAAACTTTTCATATTTTTTCTTCTTATGTAAGACCATTTACATTCATTATCTGCTTCACTTGGGTTTTAACATAAAATTACTTCTATTTAAATGTGTGACTTGTGATTTTTCTTTATACAAAAGACAACAGATTTTCCTTATGAACATTTAGCTGAGTCATTTTGATATAGCATGCGAACTTCCAAAAATTCAGCATACTTTATGAGATGTAGAACCCTGCTTCTTGGAAAGTACTTATCTCTGAAAGTCAATAAAAGTGTCAGAATGAATTAGTATTGAAGGTTATTTTCATTGTCCCTTCATTTTCAAGAGAAAAGAAAGTTTATCTTCTAATTTTCTTATTTATTATTATATCAAAAATTTATCTTTTTAATTAATAAAAATACCAGCAGAATTACTCACAGTCAGAAAGGACACATTTTAAAAATGCTGTAGTATGATTTTATTTATATAAAAATGCAATATGCATAGTAACATATAAGTTAATCAGAAATAAGTTTTCTGAAAAAAAGGCTCTAAATATCACAATGTCCCTTTATGCTAAAAAGATAAGTTTTAAAATAGACCTTAAAGTTTTTACTCAGAAAGCGTATTCATAAATTAAGAATTATTGCCATAAGCTTGATTATCTTATCCCTGCTTATAATAAATAAATCCCACAACCTCACAAGGGATATTTTATTTAGGAAATGGAGATGGGGTTGTTTCAGTAATATTGTAGAAGCCTTACTTCACAAAAAATTCTACCCTACTAAGAAAATACTGAGTCAAAAAAATTTCACTATTCTATGACTCATATTATAATTAATATTGTTAATGATAAATAAATTTGCAATAGAAACATAACATTTAAGACTGGAGCAGTAATATGGTGAATTGTGCATCTACCTTGCATATAATCGATCTAGGTTTGATCCTCAGCACCCCATATGATCCCACAGACAGTACCAGGAGTAGAATCCCCTGAGTAGGAAACCAAGAGTATCCCCTGATCATCACCTGGTGTGGACCAAAAATGAAAACAAAATATTTTATAATTCTTAAAATATGTGACTTTGCAGGTTTAGCAATGATGTCTGGGTGAATAGCAATGAAAAAATTTTTTCTTTCACAATAGTTGTAAAATAATTTAAACAAAAAATCATGCATTCAGAAGGAAACTTGCCAACACAGTAACTGCAACCCCTAACCTCAGTTTATAGATCTCGCTAGCTGTTCTTTAGGGGATGGGGGCCTCCATCTGTGTCAGGTCAACCAGAGCCACAACAGGCATTGTCTGGAAGTTCATGTGGTGCTGGGAAACGAATTCAGGGCTTTAATATGGAAGGCATAAGGTCTACCATTTGAGCTGCATCCCTGGACCAAAATTCCACCAACGTTTACTTCAAGGGCATTGTCAATAGCAAGTAGCAATTATCTAGACCCCTGTCCTGACTCTTATAAAGTGCAAGATACAGGCCCAGAGTGATTTCTACAACACATATGCCACGCTCAGGTTATCTCCTTCAGTTAAGCAAATACATACATGCCACTGGTCTGCTGCCTCTCACCAAGCTCCAACTGTATCTTGGGAGACTATGCAGCAGTAGAAGAGTGTACAAAAGCACAAGGTCCCCAATGCTGCTGATGGGCCAGGATCAGACACTGTTTGACAACTCTAATCTGTACCATTGCACTTCAGCAAATCCCACCAACTCTCTACCTGTACTCTCAGCCTGCATCCTGTCACTAGACATAATTTCCTTTACTTTTATGTATCCATGGTGAGAATGAGTAACCACAATGTGGAATTCTGCAGCTGGCATCTGCCACTGCTGCAACACAGCAACTGAACTGATCCTTGCATTGAATATATATGCTCAAAACTGGCACTGGCCACCATAACTGTCTGCTGTGATCTGTATTGCCGAGCCAGGGGATCCCAACAATACTTATAACCATTGTGGATTCCCTATGGTGCTCATCACAACCTCACAGCCATTGATTCTGTACACCCCCGTGACCTGAAGTGAAGAAACCCACAGCCATCATACTTTGTGCCACCAAACTTCCCACACCTGAGTCACAGCACATTCTATGGTCCTTCCATTTACAAGTGAAAGTCTTCCCTCATCGAAATCTTCTCTTATTGAAGATTTCTTCATACTTCTGAATTATAGAAGCTGAGATAATAGGAATTAAAAAATTCTCAACAAAATATTAACAAAATTTAATTTAGCAGTACATTATCAAAATAATCCATGACTGAAAAGAATTTAAACCTGAGATGTGGCATTTCAATATAGGAAAATTATTCAGTTTACTTTCTAGGTTAATAATATAAAAAATACTTATGCATGCCAATCTGTTCAGAAAAAAATTAGGAAAAATAATAATTATTCATGATAAAATATGATAAAAACACTCATCAAGAAAGAGTATACCTTAACATAATGAAGGACATCTAAATCAGCACACAACTAACATCATTCTCAACATTGTAAAAGTGAAAGCTTTCCTCTAAGATTATGAACAAGGGTCCCAAATCTTATTCTCTTTCAACATACTACTAGAACTACTGTATTATAAACAAAACAGTACTAGAATTATTAAAAGAGCAATCAAGAAAAAAATAAGCATCCAAATTGGAAAGAAATAAATTTCTATTGCAGATATGATCTAAAACATATAGACAATGCCTAAAAAACTCATAAATAAATTTACAAACTATATAACTATTACATAAAAAATATTATATGCAGAAATTACTGATACATTCTATACAGAAAATACTGATACATATGTTTTTCACATTGATACATACCCTTTTAACTGTAGAGTTAAAGGTTTTTTTGGAATTAAAGGTTTTTAATCTGTAACACAGAAAACAATTTTATTAAATATGAAATAATTTCCATAAAAGAATACAATATATGTTGCTAATATTATCATATTAAATTTTGCCTTATATATTATAGCCCATTTATAAAATATTTACTACACATATGTGATATGTAATACAGTTTTATATGCTTTAGTTGCTACATGATATATGTAAAAGATACAATCAAATACAGTCAAAAAGAAGCCTGATTTTTTTATTGAGGAATGCATTGTTCCACTGATATATCTCAGGTTTGAAAGATTCCTCAGAGACTAGCTCTGGCTTCATAGACTGTAAACACTGTGCCTTTTATACACTTGAAATTCATTTATTTGTAGAATGCTAAACATTAGACTAAATTTCATTATCAATGCTATATATCATACTGTAAATTTCTAAATTATAACATTAAAATGTCAAGGATATAATGAGACTAAAGAAAAAATTGTGGTGATGAGACAACTACAACAAAAATTGAAGTAATCTTACAACAATGATCATTCACGCCAAGAATTCACAAGGAAATAATTGTTATAAAGGCAGTGACCAAAGATGAGTATAACAGATGTATACAGAATTTCTCATCCAAAAATAATCAAAAACACATTCTTCTTAGGTGCTCTTGGAACAGTCTCAAGGATAGATCATATGTTGAGACATGAAAAAGTTTTAAGAAATATGAAATTTTCTTGACCACAATAGTATGAGACTAAAAAGCAACATAGGAAAATAAGGCAAAAAACAATATATGAAGATCAAGCATTAGGCTTCTGAATAACTTAGCTGTAAGAAATCAAAGAAGAAATTTAAAAAATTAATTAGGGAACAACTGAAAAAGACAAGTTATCTGACCCTTTAAGATGCAGCAAAAGCAGTGTTAAGAGTGAAATTGTTCACATTACAGACCTGCATAAAGAAATAAAGAATAAAGAGAAATGTCTCAAATAAACCATCTAACTTTACAACTGAATGGAGCTAGTAAAACAGGAAGAAATGGAAGCAAAAGTCAACAGAAGCAATTTACAACTTCATCAAAAAAAAAAAAATACAGGGAGATAGCTTAATATAGGAGATAAAATACATACTATAAGAAACTAAGTAGAAACAAATAAATAAGAGCATTTTTGAGATATTAGATATTATTAAAATAACTACAATACTTAAAGCAGTCTATAGATTTTCTGTAATCCTTATCAAAATACAATTGGCATTAATACAAGGAAATAGAAAAAGTGATTTAAATTCTGTGTGGAATACAAATAGAGAAACTATAAGAAAACATAATAAAAGTGGAGGTAACATACTCCCTGACTTCAAACTATACTAAAGACAAAGGCAAGAAACTAGAAAGGTATTGACACATAAACAGGCAAATAGATCAACAGAATAAAGCATAGAGTCCAGAAACAAAGCCATTTGTATAAGGACATTCAATCTATTATAAAGTGAAGATTCTTCAACAGTGGAATTTGGAAGCCTGGATTGCCGCACAGGGAAAAAAATGAACTAAATACTATTAAATAACATAAATGAAAATTAATTTAAAATTGGGGCCGGGCGGTAGTGCTGCAGGTAAGGTGCCTACACTAACCTAGGACGGACCGCGGTTCGATCCCCCGGTTCCCCATATGGTCCCCCGTGCCTGCCAGGAGCGACTTCTGAGCAAATAGCCAGGAGTAACCCCTGAGCGTCACCAGGTGTGGCCCAAAAAACCAAAAAAAATTGATTAAAGACATATATCAGACCATATATCATATATCATAAGATATATGGAAAAAATATAAACATATTCCATCACTTCAACGTTAGATATATATTTGAAAAATCAACTCCAATGGCAAGAGAAACAAAAACAAGAATAAACAAATGGGACTATTGAATTTACATCAAAATAAAAGGTTGTTACTACAGCTAAAGAAACTACCATAGGCCAGGGATGTATCCCAGCAATCGAACACTAGCAGTATGCGAGGGTAGAAACAAAGAAAGGAAGGAAAGAAAGTAGGGAAGAAAGAAGAGAGGGAGGAAGCGAAGGAAGGAAGGAAAAACTATCACAAAATAAGGCAATCTAGTAACTGACAGAAGATATCTATACATCATACATAGATTTAATTTCAATAAAAATATGAAGGACACTGACACAGTTCAACAACAAAAACTTTTATATGGGCAAAACATGTTTTTCCAGTGAAGACATACAGATGGCTCACATTCATGAAAAAATTGTTCAACATCACTATAATTTAAGGAACTGCAAATCAAAACCACAATAAGCTGTCACTTCATAACAGCGAGACTGTCTATTATTAAGATAATTGGAAACAAGTGTTGGCAAGGATGTAGAGAAAAAGGAACTCTGGGTACACTTTTGGTGATAATGTAAATTGTTATGATCATTTGAAAAACATTATGGAGATTCCTTTTTTAAAAGATGGGAATACAGTATGCTCAATAATAGTACCCAAAGGCACTTATTTAAAAGTAACTCAAAAGAATACTTTTATCCCATGTTTATAACATTTTTATAATAACAAAACATAAAATTCACCTAATGCTTCAGCAGAAATTAGGCAAAAATACTAAGTAATATTTAAATATTATTCTGTCATAGAAATGGTACAGCCATTTGTAACCATTTGTAACCAAATGCCTTTTGGGATTAAATGGATAGAATTTGAGGTGATTACACTAAGTGAAACAAGAAAGTGAAGACAATGATTGAATAGTTTCATTCATATGTATAATATGAATTGCTAATGAACACATACTGGGAAAAATCACAAAATAACTTCTGACTCACTGAAAACCATAGAGGTTAACAGAAGGATGGATGGACTAAACAGAAGAAACCTTTTGATTTTCTTTTGTGAGCAGATAGAAAACGAGATCGACAAACACAAGCTTAAGTTGCTCAGAGGTTTCTTTCCTTGTGGCTTTGTGGGCCCCATTTCACTAAGAACAGTTACTGAAATTACTATTCAATGCCAGAGACTTATCTAACATGCTTCAACATGTTCTCAATATTGACTAACATGATAAATAATATCTATTTTAAATACCAAAGTTGCATTTTAAAGGAATTTCCTTTAAATAAAAATTTAAGTTTGAATTTATCTATATACCATTGCAAAATTGTTGCTTCTACAATGAATTTGAAAATGAAGGTCCTAAGGCCCGAAAGATAGCATGGAGGCAAGGTGTTTGCGTTGCAAAAAGAAGGATGGTGGTTCCAATCCCGGCATCCCATATGTTCCCCCAGAGCCTGCCAGGAGCGTTTTCTGAGCATAGAGACCTGCCAGGTGTGACCCCCCCAAAAAAATAAACAAATAAGGAAAGAGAAAGAAAGAAAGAAAGAAAGAAAGAAAGAAAGAAAGAAAGAAAGAAAGAAAGAAAGAAAGAAAGAAAGAAAGAAAGAAAGAAAGAAAGAAAAGAAATAAACAATGAATAAACTATAAGATAAAAAGTATCTTCAGAAAACAGTACAAGAAGTGACTTTTTTACCTTTGGAATTGTGGATAACTAATAGTTGAGTTAGGAAGACTTTATCTTCAAATAAGGTCTCACAAAAGAAGATGAAGTTCTTTTCTCGGATCACAAAATCCTAACTTCCCAGCCTAGAGACAATATACACTTTACCCTCAGTATGATCCCACTGTTCCTTGTACCACATCCTGGCATGGTTTCATCCACTCTCCTCTGTATGCATGGGCAACAATTTCCAAGATTTTTGGCTTAATAGTAGAGCATAATTTAAAAACTTCATTAATGACAGCCATTACAAGTTATTCCCAATTATAGAACACATTTATATATGTGTGTATATAGCTGCATTAAATAAATGATGCATTATATAAATACACCATTATATAAATATAGCCTAAAGTATTTCATCACGGATCCGGCCATTGACAAATCTGAACTGCAAAACTGACAAAGCTGAACTTCAAAGTCATGCTTTCTAACATCTTATGAGCAGCATTGCTACACATAAATCTCCTCACACACTTTGGTAAACTGCTTTACAAATCTTTTCTACTTTCTTTAAATACCAAATCCCATGCCATATTCTTTATTATAGGCCAAAAACCTCATATCTATTTGATCAAGAGCACTGAAATCATATAAAACAAGTTTTCTAAGCCTCCCTAAATCTCACAGTGTCTACAAAATACTTCCTGGATATGTGTAGTCCCTATCTTATTCTTTTTTTATATCTGATGGGAAAGAAAATATCTCTTCTATGCCTAAATTCATCCACTCTACTCATTTTTAAATCTCATTTTTATCATAGCCATTGGGATTTTCCCCAGGCTTTTTCCCTTTTTCTTGAACACAACTTCAGTATTTCCTTTAACACTGATACATTTCTTATATCAGATGCCCTGTCTGTCCAACTTTGAAATGACTCTGCTTGGTCATCAAACTTCTTAAAATAGTAGTCTCCTCTTAACCTTGTTTAACGCCCACACAATGAATCAGTTTACAACCTGGCTTCTGCTCTCACTGATTTACTGTGAATACAGATAAATGCTAAAAACCAAATTAAATTTCTTCCTCACTATTCAACCTTCTTGACCTCGAAACAGCAACATGCTAAGTTTTCCCTATTTTCTTAAATGTAGTATCTTTCTTAATACCATGATATATATTTACATTTCCTAGTCTCTTTTTTTTTCATTTATTCACCATACATGTTGACTTTTTCTCCAAGAACTGCATTCCTCTCTCACCTACAGATAGTACTCTTTCAGCAATAACCTGAATACTCCTCTTTAGTTAAAATAATTATACACATAATTGCAATATTCTAACTCTAAATACATGAATAAATGGATAATGGATAGATGGATGGATGGATGGGTGGATGGATGGATGGGTGGTGTGTAGTTAAATGGATGAGTAGATGGAGGGAAGGAGGGAGTGAGGGAGGTAGAGAGGGAAAATGAAAGTATAATTGTGAGCTACATGTAATTTACTGATTAGATTTATTAAGCAGTCATGAATGCAACTACATACTTTAAGATTGTGGTGTGGGTCCCTTAGTATGACTTTGGTTAGGTGTGGAGGTTGCTGGAACCTAGCCGTCAACGGGGAAGGGGTTCATATCCAGGTCCTAGGTAGGCCCAGTGGTGTCAGATAAAGCAAACCTCACCTGGAATAGGAGAGCAGCAAGCAGAAGCTCCCATCTTAATCATTTTACTATTACACACAAGATTACAAAAATATAATATATTCTTGACTCCCCATTATCTTTGCAACAATATCTTTTCTTTCCTACCACTACTTTTCTATGTGGAGGGGGAATTGAGACAATATTTGACAGAGCTGGTGGGTGTTCTTGGCTGTGTACTAAAGAGTGACCCAAGCAGTGCTTATGGAAATATATGTGGTTCTAGGAATCAAACCAGGGTTATCACATGAAAAGACTTAGTCCCTGTACTATCTCTCCAATTCTATCTCTCAAATGATTTCCGCCTGCCCTATTTTAACATAACAATGTTATCTCAGATGTCAGAACTGTATTCAGTGACTGATTCCACTGCCATCTTATCTTCAATGATTTCACCTTCCCAGGAATTTAAACAAAGAACCAAAAATAAAAGTGTACAGCATAATTATGTAAAGTAAAATCATTATTTTAACAAAATAAAAGCTTTCATCAAACACTACCTAAAAATGAAATAGGATACTCACCCTGGCATTACTTCAAATATATAGGATTAAATGTTGTAAGTCAGGAAACACATTCTAAATAAGCTCATAAATACTAGTTATTGAAAAGAGAAAGAATAGAATCTATTTGTTTCTTCATGTTTTTACATCACAATATTTAGACAATGCAGTTTTGTTTGGTGATCATTACAACTTATGGTCCCCACATTTACTGCAACAAAACTGAGAGAAATTATGTACCCCAATAGACATAAAGAAGTCCCAAACAGCCATAAACTTTATCAATGGCCTATCAATCTTTTTTATTTTTTCAAAGAACCAAATTCTGTTTTCGTTGATCTTCGGATTGTGTTTTGGGTTTCCACTTCATTGATTTCTGCTCTAAGCTTTGTTATTTTCTTCGGTCTCTCTATTTTTTGGTCTTTTTGTTGATCATTTTCTAATTTTATAAGCTGCGTCATTAAGCTATTCAGGTATGCCCCTTCTTCCTTCCAGATGTGTGCTTGCAAAGCTATAAAATTTCTTCTCAGTACCGCTTTTGTGTCCCATAAATTCTGATAGTTTCTGTCTTCACTGTCATTTGTTGCCAGGAAAGTTTTGATTTCCTTTATGATTTCATCTCGAACCCACTGGTTGTTCAGTAGCAGGTTGTTTAATTTCCAGTTGTTAAAATTCTTCTGTGTCCCTTTGTAGTTTACATCTAATTTCAGAACCTTGTGGTCAGGGAAGGTAGCCTGCAAAATTTCTATCCTCTTGACTTTATGGAGGTATGTTTTATGTGACAGTATGTGATCTATCCTGGAGAATAACCCATATACATGAGAAAAGAATGTTTATCCAGGTTTCTGGGGATAGAGTGTACATATATACATATATATACACATATCTATATGCATCTTACACGTATCTAGGTTTTATATATATAGCCTCTTTCTTCCAAGCCATAAACTTGAAACAGTTAAACTTTGTAGTAATGCTGAAGACAATACTAATCTGAGTCTTGTGAATCCCAACAAGTCCTAGCAGAGCTAGTTACCACAGTGGCAACAAGAATAAACTATTAGCCCAAAGTTCCAGGGACAAAGAATGCCAAGCAAAAGAGGCAGCTGATACAGATCAATCAAGTCTTAACTATATCCCATTCAATTTGAATCCCATTCTATTTTAATTTCTATTCCTACTACAAAAGAAAACTTATCAATAAATATTATCTTGCCATCTCTTTTTAGTAAATATATTCTAATATACTAAATGAAGAATTTCAGAAATACAGTCTCTTTGGCCTTGGGAAAAAATCTAATACTCCTATGATAAAATTTTACTTTTAGAGCAGAAAACAGAACTCAAAAATATTTAGTTATACTTTGCCAAAATCACAGCTACTGAATAGATGTGGTTAGAGGCTATGGTGGGTCTTACACTTATCTAGTCAGGGCTTTAATAGCTACCTTACCTTATAAAAATGAAAGGAAAATGTCATAAAACAGGACATTGATTAGAATTAGGAGGCCACAAATCACGAAAAATTAGTAGTTACCACCCACTAGAAGTGAGGAAAAGTTTTTCCCAAGAACTTTTAAATTAGATGTGGCTCTGAAGACATGTTGAATTTGGACTCAAGTATCCAGAACTATGAGGATAATTCATCCCCTTTATCTTTGTAGGAATATGTTATTGCAGTCACACACACACACACACACACACACACACACACACAATCTAATACAATGAACATGATCTATTCTAGTGACTGGGTCTTTTGTTAATATAAATTTAAACTATATGAAGATAGATTTATTTCCATTACTAGATCTCAGTGTCACATTCATGAGAGTGATGCTAAGAAATTAAATCCCATCAAAGGAACTGAGGAAAAATAGTTCAATAATAAGATCCACATCAGACACTTTGTCTACTTATTTTTATTTCCTCTGCATATTTTTAAAGCATGGTTAATTGAAAAGTTATCTTAAACATCAAAGTTAACATCTAAATGTTAACCTTTATGAATTAACTTTTATTTGGAGAAGGAATTGGGGTTAAGCCACATCCAGTATCTTGGTTGATTCTTTGATTACTCATGGGTTCCTCGGAGAACCCTGTGCTATCAGGGACTGAATGGGTGTCAGTTGCATGCAAAGTGAATTTTTGGGGAGTGAGTTGGCCACACCCACCTGTATCCAGGGCTTATTCTTATTTTGTGCTCAGGGATCACTCGTAGGAGTATTCAGAGGATCACGTGAAATGCTAGGTATTGAACCCAGGTCAGCTAAGTAGAAGCTAAAAGTCCTTCCCACTGTACTATCTTTAAGCCCCTGAGTAAATTTTATTTTATCCTAATTTTATTAAAACCATTGTGATTTAAAAAGTCTTCATAATTGGGCTTCAAATATATAATGAATCAGGGCCAATAAACATTTTTCAAATACTGTTAGCAAATTCCAATTTAGGTTTACATATTACAATATTTGGGACAATTGTTTTTATTTCACAAATAGTATTTTGCATCCTCTTCAATATCAGAAAAATAAAGAGTACATTTCAGCTATACTCAGATTTTGCCTTACAGGATGTAGCCCAGTCATGTATGAGATTATTCATTCAGACAATGCTATTCATGAATTCTTTTCCTGCAGAAGTTTGCTTCATATAGAATTACTCAGGTTCTCCTGACTAAAAGAATCTGGGGTCAAACAGGGTCCCAACCCTGCTTATACTTTGTAGGTTACTGTTCCCACCAACAATATTATTGATATAAGCTGTGTAAATGGTTTATTCAGTGGCCCTACACCACATTAGAAGGAACCTTTTAAGAAATTGTCATATCCTTTTTAAAAATATCACACACAAAAAAGCAAAAGCAAAGCAGGAACAATGTTATCTTGCTTACAAACATCCCAAATCATATTACATATGATATGAAAATTAAAATCAATGCAACATTGTTGTTAACCATTTGACATTGATAACAATGAGTGAATATATTTATATGTATAATATGAATAACATATGAAAAATATGAATAATATATTTATATGGAATAAAATGCGAAAAGTCAAAAAATATTTTTGCACTTTAAGTAGAAATGACAAAGTTTTCAAAATATACTATCATTATGCTTAGATAAGAGCCTCAAACAGAAGAAAACTTCAGTATCTTCAACTGTGTGAGGTCAGAGAGGTAGGTATTTTGGTCAGTAGACCTCTTAGCAGAGATGAAGCAGTTCAGAGTGTATAGATATGAGAAAGACCAGGTTCATTAGTAACCCCTTACCTTGGGTTCTTAGGACAAATCATGAATAAAAAAAGATGAAAGGCCAGGATTCTATGCAGAACAAATGCATCTTCAACACCATTATACAACTCTCAAGAGAAGTATAACAATAGCTGGTCCTTATACCATAAAATGTCAACTTACGGGGCCGGGCGGTGGCGCTGGAGGTAAAGGGCCTGCCTAACCACGCTATCCTTGGACGGACCGCAGTTCGATCCCCCGTGCCCCATATGGTCCCCCAGGCCAGGGGCGACTTCTGAGCGCATAGCCAGGAGTAACCCCTGAGTGTCACTGGGTGTGGCCCAAAAACCAAAAAAAAAAAAAAAAAAATGTCAACTTACATACTTGAACTGACAGTGTCAGCCTGATATCTGGTATGAAATACATTTTAATCTATTCCCTTTTTTCCCCCCATACCTGGTTAACAATGTTGATCACTACCATATTCTAGGATAGCAGTGAGCTCTATTTATACTACATAGCTATTTGAACTACAGCCAAATCCTTTAATGATATTTTTTTAAATGTTTTAATCATTTGATCTTAAGCTTTACCTATTTTCTAACCTCTCTCCATTTGACTTCAAGTTACAACAAATCTATCTCACTTTCAGGTTAGAAAAGTGCTAAGCTAAATTACCCCAATATGATTTCTATGAGTAAGTCAATGAGTGGTGAGCATAGTAATAGTTGAATCTATACAAGCACAGGATACTAGCCAGTCTTGAGATCATGAGTGGAATTTTAGGGAAAATGTCTAGTGCAACATCTGAAAGGTAGCTTAGGGTTAGATAACTGGAGTTTGGTCCACAAATATTGTTCATAGAGGAAACATCCTGTGCATGAGGATCAGAAGTCCCTTACAAACCTTACAAACATTACTTCGCTTCTTCATACTTTCTACCAATTACTGTGAATGAATTTAAGATGAGTTCTCAGTATGAGTCACCTCGACCCTCTGTGGTTTCTCCTGTTTCACTAGTTTACTATGTCCAACCCTGACAAAGAAAATGAGAAACATGTCTACAAAACTGATTGTAATGATCTGTACAAAGTCCCAATATGTCCTTTCTTAAACTATAATACTGGCCTCCACTTGTTCATTGTTTAATTATTCTCATTATTGAAACTGCCCTAAGTTTTCATTCTGTTTGGAAGGCCAGAATCTCCAGAAAACAGAGAAATCTTAAGAGCTAAGTTGCTTTGAGAAACTTTCTCTTCTATAATTTTTTTATTTCACTTGATTTGTCACCTTGACAATATCCTCACTGGAAAAAAAAAAGCAAAGCAGGAACAATGTTATTGCTAAAGATATGCCATCAACAAACTTTCATTTTGGTCTGATCCCTCACTTACATTATCCCTTGACTTCATTTCCAAGTCTTCCAGTCAGATCTGAGCTACTAGAAAAAAGATTTGGATGATTTGGCAAAAATGATTTAGCAAAATATGGTCTTTCTTTAGCTAAATATACATACATGTGTAATGCACATATGTGTCCAGGAAAATAGAATCAAGCAGAACTAATTTCATATATACCACAGTGGCATCACATCTGTTCTCTATAAATGTCAGTTTAGGAAGGGAATTAGCTTGAGTTGGCCCAGAATTAGAAATTCTTTGGTGTTCAGTTCCTGTTGGTATTTCTGTTGACTCACATTGTGATGCCTCATAAGTCTTTCACCCATTTTGGAATTCAATTTTCTTCTTCTGTTAGGTGACAGTAATATCTGCTGGTCTCCATTCTCCCAGTGGGTATTTTTGTTTCCTGATTTGGGGCTATAGTTTTCACTGATTCTGGATGGTTTTCAATTTAGAGAGAGGAGTTTAATATAAATGTGATTTTTATTTTTTGGGGGGGTCACACCCAGCAGTGTTCAGGGGTTACTCCTGGCTCCATGCTCAGAAATTGCTCCTGGCAGGCACGGGGGACCATATGGGGCATCGGGATTCAAACCGATGACCTTTTGCATGAAAGGCAAGCGCCTTACCTCCATGCTATCTCCCGGGCTCCTAAATGTGATTTCTAAATGCACTTTTTCTGGTTTGCAAGCAAAACTACCTCATCGAAGTGAAAATACAAAGTATGAATATTGTCTATGTATGCCTACCTTTTTTAAATTTTAAGTTCTGATGATAATATACCATCTTTTAAACTTGTCACTTATGATATTTATTCTCTAGTTCAAAAAATCAAATCCAATGCTATAAGTTTTTCTAGGAAATAACATTCTTCAACACAATTTGCAAATATAACTGCTTTTTAAGTTTTCAGAAACACACAAAAAGAATTTATTATTTTAGATTCTAATAGTATCAAATTTAGAATCTAACTATCTTTACATTCTGCCTAACTTTTAAGATAAATTTTTAAATAATAATCTGTGCCAATTCTTGCTTTCTTCAGAAGAGCTCAACGGGATCTAAAAATACTCCTTCAATAGGTTCTGGTCTCCTAATTTTAAATGATGCCTCATTCGAGTTACAAACAATTGTTTCTTACAAAATCACATCCTATGCAAAGTTTATTATCAGCTCTTATAAGTCATTTCCTATGAGTTCTGAATCATTTAGAAAAGTAGTTATACATCTGTTCATGATTGAGTGACCTAAATTACATTACTCCCTTATCCTATTTTTATATTTAATTCTGTACCACAAACTTCAATATCAACAACATAAAGCAAAGTCATGCATTACTCAAAAACCTGTCACTTTATTGTTTATTTCCCTTAAAGAAATGCTCATATTCTTTGTTTTTCTAGGTTTCTCTTATTTTAAATTCTAAGTTATAGAATTTAATTCATGTAAATACACAATTTTTTGGGGGGGGGGGTTTGGGTCACACCCGGCAGTGCTCAGGGGTTACTCCTGGCTCCATGCTCAGAAATTGCTCCTGGCAGGCACGGGGGACCATCTGGGGCACCGGGATTCGAACCGATGACCTTTTGCATGAAGGGCAAACGCCTTACCTCCACGCTATCTCCCGGGCCCCAAAATTTTTAAAATGGAAAGGGAACTCAAGGTTGAACAGGACCAATCTCCAAATGACTTCAGGAATATATTCTTATGATGTCCAAACAGATAATCCAAATTCTACTTTAGGTCAAAGCCTGCTCATTTATAGTCTATTTCTTATACTTCCAAATAAATATTCTACTTTCTTTTCCCAAAGCCTGATGGAAGTCACCTGCATCTATATTATCCGACTTGCTCAGTACATTCAAGTTTTCTTTGAGCTCATCTTCTCAGTGAAACTTACCATCACTATCCATATTTTTCCCTTCTTAACCACTCATCAACAGCTTTCTGTAAAGAACCCCTATCTGGCCAAAACTCTAGGTATGATGAGTTTGAGGCTGACATCACCAGGACATTTTTGGTGTGATTGGAGACACCCTCACTCCCCCAACCCAAGACCAGTGCCTTCTTATACTTAGGAAGGCCTGGCAGGCAAAAACAAAAACTGCAGTATTAGCAATATGCTTGGAATTCCTGAGCCATGTTGTAACATTTGAGGCTGCACAACACCTATTTTTTTAAAACATCATTGCCATAGAAAGTACTAATTTAGGCATGAATATGCATCTGAAGCTACCTAATTCCAAGGTCAGCAGGACAGCACCTTTCTTATTCTGAGTTACTCCTCCAATGTGCTAAGAATGAGTCTTAAAAAATGTAATATGATCATGGTAGTCACTAGTACAATTAGGCAGAGGAAATAGTAAGGAAAATATATACCAGTGGAGGAAATAAGATATAAGGGAATATCTTAGAATTTTGCCTACCAGGAAGTTTAGATAGAAATTACTACCAACAGAGTTATGGGATCTGGGGTATTTTCCCCTAAGTAATCACAGAAAATAGTTGAGTTACAAGAATCACAAATGTAGAAATTGCTGTTGTCAGTATAAAAGCTCAACTGGCTGTACAAAGTCTATCAAACTATTCTAATAGTTCACAACTTAATAATATATTGAAAATTCAGATGAGAAACAAAATCTTAGTTTGTTTTCAAAACTTAGAATTCTAGACATTTCTTTCCGAGCTTTCTGGTTTTTTAAGGTTCTTTTACTTTTAAAGAATCTCTGTCAAGAAACTCTTTCTACTAGAGGTTTATAGAGGCTCCTGATCCAAAGATAAAGCTGGCCACAACCCCAAAAGGAGTCTGCTTCACTGATTTTATTCTTGACTCAAGAAACTTTTAAAGTGTCCAGCTTTCTCCACCAACATCCAAGTGAATTCAAGACTCCTGAGGACTTATGCACTTGGACATATTACTCTGGCTCTAATCTCAGAAATTACTCTCATGTATGCCTCCTAATGTAGTAATAGATCAAAATAAATGCATGCAAAATGTTCTATTAGGGGCTGGAGAGAAAGCACAGTTGTAGGGAGTTTGCCTTGCACGCAGCCAATTGAGGATGGATGGTGGTTCAAATCCCATATGGTCCTTCATGCCTGCTAGAAGTGATTTCTGAGTGCAGAGCCAGGAGTGACCCCTGAGTGCCACCAGTATGACCAAAAACAGAAATAAAGAAATAAAGAAAATAATAAAATGTTCTATTAAGTGTCTGGTTCTAAGCTAATTCTGAAAATAAGTACTTTATTTCATGTATATACTAAACATAAACTTTAAATTTGTTTTTGAGAATGTGCTATCAACATACAATTTCTTGATTTGTAGATGTGAGATGGGTGAGATTAAGAGAATAAGAGGTAAGGCTTCCATTTCTTTTAGTATTTCAGAGATATGAAAACTAAGACAAAATAATATATCTTTTTATTTACTTACTTAAAGAGCATTATTATATAGTTGACTTAATTGGCATGATATATTTATTTCCAGATAAGTGTGAATAAAATTATTAAAGAAAAATAAGAAAGAAGATAAAAAAAAGAAATACATCAACAAATTTGTGAAAATTAATGTATTTCTGATGAGGTCATTAATGTCATTGTCAGAAGGTTTAGTAAGCTCTTGTTGCTAGTTGACCATTCTGTTATTTCATTGATTTCTGAACATGAGGTGACTTCAGAGAAACATTCACATCTCAATTGTTGTCTTCCTTTTGGGAATGACAGTACTAAAACTATTATGGTTGTCCAGGAATTCCAAGTGCTGATATTGCAGCTTTTGTGGAGCATGTTCTTGGCTGCCAGGGCTTCTGGAAGTATGAGAAGGGGGATGAGGAGAGTGCCCAAACTTACTCCAGAAAAGTCCTGGTGATATCAGTACAAATACTGGCATATCTGAAATGTTGGTAAGATTGGTATCTGCAAAGAACTGCAGAGAAGAGGGAAGCAGAGATTGTGGATGATAATGCAGCAAGCTTGGCTTCAGCAATGTGGGGACTTGCCCCCCACCCAGTTTCTCCCAAGATTTCCAGGATAAACACATATTTTATATATAAAAGATTTGCTTTGTGAGGATATCTAAAAACCTGAATAATTATTGCATTTGGAGAAAAAGAGCAGAGATTTAAAAATGGAAGACTGTATGCATTCTTTCCTTTCCAAATGTTCTATTAACTTTATAAAATAGCTTTTCATTTAATTTGCTTAATTAAATATGAAAATAAAAGTGAAAAAAATTACTTAAAGGGATCCAGAGGTGGTTTGACTTAAATTAATAAGTAGGTTCACTGCATTGAATGTATATGAATTTGAGTAAAAAGTGACAAGCCAGAACATTTTCTAATAAGACTTTGCCAAGCACTCTTCTGAGTTCTACAAAAATGTACACAAAATACATGACATCATTTTTGTCCTACAGGAAGTTGAAATGAAAGATAAACATTAATCAATGTGGGGGGGGGAGTTAATGGCAAATGCCAGAAAATTAACTTACAACATGGAATGTTCTATAGTAGTTGAAATCACAGTTATCAGTCCAATTGCCTCATCCTTCAAAAGTCCATATCAGAGCCTTACCCCCCAGTACATATGAATACAACTCAGGTGGAGATAGGGTCTTTCCAGAATAGTCAGACAACTGAGTCTACATGTAACTATTTTAATTCAATATGACTGACTCCTTATAAAAGGGGGGAAATTAAACTCAAAGAATGAAACCCATAGGAGAAAGATCATATGCAGACACTGGCCAGACTGCCATAATGAAGGGTTACCTGAACTTAGCAGAAACCAAGGAGGAATTTCCCAACACCCTTAAAATAGTCAGTTTTTGGTTTTGTTTTGGGTTTTTAAATTAATATATTTATTTACAAATAAATTTATAACAAACATGATTACAAGCATGTTTGTAGTTGGATTTCAGTTATAAAAAAACTCTCCCTTTCATCAGTGCAATATTCCCACCACCAATAACCTCCATTTCCCTCCTCCCCCCTGCTTGTATTTGAGATAGGCACTCTATTTTTCTCACTCTCTATCAAAGTCATGATAGTTGTCAGTGTAGCTATTTCTCTAACTGAGCTCATCATTCTTTGTGGTAAGAATCATACAGTGGGCCAGTCCTTCCGGCCCTCATCTCTATTGTTTCTGTGCATTATTACAGTACTGTCTTTTATTTGTCTTAAATCCCACAGATGAGTGAGATTATTCTTTGTATATCTCTATCCCTCTGACTTATTTCGCTCAGCATAATATCTTCCATGTCCACAAAACAGTACAAGGAAAGCCTCTTCACCAATTGGTGCTGGGACAACTGCTCAGCCACATGCAAAAAAGCAAACACAGACCTCCATATAACACCATGCAAAAAGGTCAAATCCAAATGGATTAAAGATCTTGATATCAGAACTGAAATCATTAGTTATATAGAAGAACATATAAGTTAAACACTCCATGACATTGATGCTAAAAAACTTCAAGGAGGAAACATCAAACAAGTGAAAGCAGAGATAAACAGATGGGACTTTACTAAGCTGAGATGCTTCTGCGACTCAAAGGAAACGTGACTAGGATACAAAGATCACCCACAGAATGGGAGAAACTATTCATCCAATACCCATCATATAAGGGGTTAATATGGAAGATATACAAAGTACTAACAAGAAAAAATATCTAATCCCATCAAAAAATGGGGAGATCCTGGGAGCTGGGAGTCTCAGTCAGCATGGGTTTTGGCAGACCTCATTTTGTGCCAGAGGCCTTTTAACCCTGCCTATGGTTGGGGTGCGGGAGCTGGGTCACCCCAGCACCCCTCTTCCTCTTTCCTCCGGAGCTCCAGGGCTTCCCCTGGGCCACATGCCTAGGCAAGCCAGCCAGGTGGATTCCTGTGAGGAACAATGGGGATAACCTAGGCTTTTCCCACTTCCAAGCCTGCTCCAGAGGGAATCTGAGGGGGTGGGCTTTGAACTCCAGGCCTTCTGGCTCGGGAAGGTTCTCCTTCCTTCCTGGGAGCTGGGAGTCTCGACCAGCATGGGTTTTGGCAGACCTCCTTTTGTGCCAGAGGCCTTTTTAACCTGGCCTTTTTACACTTGTGGGAGCTTAACTGGGGGTGGCAGATAGTTGCTCAGCTGTACTCAGGCAGTCACTGGTAATTTCATACCAGTCTACATGTTCCAAACCGTGCAGGGGCTAGCGCCCACACACACACATATATATTAATAATACTCCATATCCTTAAGATATGTTTTTATGTAAGCAGAATGTCATTTTGTATTCTTCTCTTTATCACACCCTTATACCTACCTCCTGCCATAACAGATTCTGCCCTTTGCACACCCCTACAAAGCTCATTATTACTCCTTAACTCTCTCACCCCCAACCATCAATACCCCACATTTACCCTTCTTAACTTCAGTACTACACAGTTCTAATCACAGACCAAAGTCGTGCATTGCATTTAACAACCCCAAAACTATTTCAAAAGACATAAAATGGACACATATATCTTTTGAATAATTTATGTGTATTTTCTTTAACAGCTGTAACTCTTTCTAAATATTCTTTTACCATGACGATTCTACCCACCTTTTATCTTGTCTTCTCTTTGTGAGCTGTTCAATAAGGAATTTTGGTGAAAGAGTCCCTCAGTTTAATGCTTATGATTGAACTATGTCATGGGGATTGTTGAACTTGTTCCTATGGCCTCCATATGAGCCAATAACGTCATGTGGCATTGTTCCTTGTTTGTATAGGCACATTAAAATGTGAATATACTATACACACAAATAAGTTCTTATCTAATAGTGGATGGAACACACAAATCTCGTAGTGCAATGGGACCTTACACCCTGAACATCGATATAATGATCTGACACAGGCTTCAGAAGAATGGGCATCCTCCATTTACGCCTGAACTGGGCAAGTGGAAACATTCAAGGTTTTTTTATAGCAACATTTGGAAGCAATCCTCTACCAGGGAAGACCCTACCAAGGCTCTGACATCGACCTACTCAAAAGAGACTTCCATTAACACTAAGAAGACTTGACAACAACAACGACCTGCTCTACAGGACAGGGTTCTCTCTATTACCCCCAAATTGTGAGGTAAAACAAGAGGACACTCTGCACCATCCTGACTGCAACATAGGATATGCAGATTCCAGGATCTTTAATACAGAAACATGATACCAACAGAGACTATGTGAAAAATAAAAATGTATTGGCACTGCAGACAATGACCTAGATTGGACAAACTAGTTTGCCTGGAGCCTAGAGTTGGTCTTATGCCAGGAAACTTCAGAGGTAGGGTCTCCTTGTATGTAGGCCAAAGTTTTTCTTTCCATGTCCCTCATATTTTGGTGGGCCTATGCAAACAATAATTGCCACTCTAACACCATTTTTACTATGCTCCTTTGACTCTAGTCCTTAAGAAAAACAACCCACTGAAACTTTTGAGGTTAATTTAAACTAATATGCATGTGCATGGAAATCTAAAAAAGTACTTTGCCTTCAATCTTTAAGGAGTTACATAAGTCTTATTTCTTTAGATTATATTGTGTGCTGCTATGAAATAGTATGTACTACAATCTGGGGACTTGAGGGACAAAGTAATTGTACATGGTTCTGTTTTCTTTTCTTAACGTTCTACGACTGAAAGTTCAAAGCTAAGATATCATCAATGGGATTACTGAGGATTCTGTTTATGGGTGATTGTCCTTCCACTGTAACTTTACCTTGTTTTCTTTTTTTGCATCTTTGTTCTCATAATTAAAAATTAAAAATGGGGGGAAGATATGAACAGACAATTCCTTAAAGAAAAAAATGCAAGTGGCTAAAAGACACATGAAAAATGCTCTACATCACTAATCATCAGGGAGATACAAATCAAAACAACAATGATGTACCATCTCATGCCACAGAGACTGGCACATATCACAAATAAGAACAATCAATGCTAGCGGGGATGTGGAGAGAAAGGAACTCTCATTCACTGCTAGTGGGAATGCCGTCAAGTCCAGCCTTTCTGGAAAACAATATGGAGATTCATCAAAAAACTAGACATTGAGCTCCCATATGATTCAGCCATACCATGACTAGGGGTATACCCTAAGAACACAAAACATAATACAAAAATACCTTCTACATATCTATATTCATTGCAGCACTATTTACAATAGCCAAAATCTGGAAACAACCCAGATGCCAGTCAACTTATGAATTACTAAAGAAATTGTGGCATGTGTATGTATATAAATATGTGTGTTTGTGTGTGTGTAAGTATGTATGAAAAACTATGCAGTCCTCAGTAAAAAAGAGTCAAAATATTTACACACTTTAATTTATTTTTCTAGCTTCTAAAATTGAGACAATATATTTCTTTTGTTTAGTACACCTAACTTCTGATCATATAATCCTAGGAAACTGCTATATGCATACTATTTTACTAACAGTTGAAATAAAAGTATGCCCTTCTTACCCACACCAGTCTTGGAAATAGAGAGCTATGTAGGGACGTCTTAATCATGTTATTTGTAAACTTTATACTTATTAGTTGTTTTCAGCAGAAGAGATAGGACAACAAAAAGGATATATTATCTATGGGATAGTTAACAATATCTAGAAATATTTTTTATTTTTAAAAAGTAGCATTTGGTGGGTATAAAAGCTAAGAAAATTGCTGCACATTGTATGGTACACAGCACATCCCTCACAAGCAAGATGCTCAGTCCCAAAAGATCAAAAGTACTGATCTGACATTTATGTTTATTTTATATTTTTATTTAAGTTTTTCGGCCATTCCAGGTGGCTCTATGCTTTGAGATTATTTCTGGTAGGGCTTCTGTGATGCTGGGCATCAAATCCAATTGGCTGCATGCAAAGCAAACACCTTACCTTCTGTACTATCTCTCTGGCACAATAATTTACATTTGTAATGACATTAGAACAAAATTAATTTTATATGTAATGTATTGTTATTTTCATTCTACAAATAATTGACTGCCTAAAATACTCCACACAAGCTTCTTAAGGACATTAGTTTAAATATATCTTGAGCATCAATAACAGCAAGTGCAGCATGGTACACCATACACATGAACAATATTCTTCTGTAAGTGGCATGCTCTGGCCTGTTTAGCATGACTCTGTTTTACTAATGCTACATTCACTATTATTTTGCAATCTGACTAAAGTAATAAATCACTCCTTCTATGTTGTACCTTTTAAATCAATGTTAATAAATTAGTAGATGTGAGTTTTTTTTCTCAACTGAATAAATCAACAGCTCAGAATCTGGTTTTAAATTTCCTACTACTGTACATCTTTTGGTAATTTATTACTTAGTAGGAGCTGAGAAAAGTTCTGATCTGATGAAACTATGGACACAGATTCTGTGACTTTTCTCCTGATCTGTGTAGCCTTCCCAGAATTAAGTCTGTCTTCCTATTCCAAAATATTTCTTCATTTGAAATATATCTCAAACCTATTATCTTATTGCCCAGAAAGTAAAATACTGAATTTTTTCTTTAAAGAATGTGTAGATATTGCTCCAGCACGTAGGAAGTTTTTCTTTGATGAAACTTGGATTAAAATTCCAAATTGGTAGTTGAAGACATAGCACAGCAGGTAGGGCATTTGCCTTGCAAATGGCCAACCCAGATTCAATCCGTGATATCCCATATGGTCCACCAAGCCCACCAGAATGATTCATGATAAAAAAGCCAGGACTAATCCTTGTGTACCACCAGAAGTGACCCAAAAGCAACAAAGTAAAATGAAAAAATAGTTTAATTTCAAATTGTGAGAACTAGGAAAAAAGATGCCTAATAATTTCATATAATGCCTGAGGATCTTTAATTCACATTAACCACTTTATATATGAACATTTTTTAAAAAAAATGAATTATTCTAAATTAGCCCAAAAAAGAACTAAATGCACAAGAATCTTAACTCAATGCATATTCACATTTACTTATGAATTTATTCATCATACCTGAGAACAGTTTTACATAGCAATTGACTAGGAATAATCTAACTAAAAATCTGCTCTGCTAATAAAAAAAGATATTTTTCATATTTTTTCACAGTTTAGGAGTCATTAACTCAATTCACAAAACCTAAAATGAAAATATACAACTTCATTTGTGAGTGATTAGACAAAGTTGTGTCCCTTTTAAAATGCTCAAGGAACAACCATTCTATTATCCAAAATAAAACTGCATATTTAGAATATCTCAAATTTATGTCACATTGTACTTGAACATCATTTCTCATAATTTTGAATGGTATGCAGACTACATCTTTTTTATATGCTTTTCACTGACTTAAAAGGTTTTATTTATAAAGAAAAAATAAAAACCTCAAGGCAGGAAAATGTTGCTTGTTGTTTATTTACTTGTTTGCTTATCTATTGGGACTATGATCTCCTTGAAGCCTTATTTCTAAAACCAGGATTCTGCAGAGAAAAATAAGCAAATCCTTTCACCAACAGAGTCAGGAAGAAAATGAGGGATGACAGAGATGCTTAGACAGTGCAAGCTCTGAAATAAATGCTGTCAGCATAAATTAACTGTGGTCTGTAATGGAGAAACAACAGTAGTACCAGAAAGACAGTTATTTGTGAGTGCAAGCCTGAAAAGTGCATGAGAGATTTAAAAGACAACAGTGTGTAGAATAAAGCTCATAGAGGGCAATCTACAGGGAAAGAAATGTGCCGGGATGTTAGAGTAGTGCAGGACACAGAGCATGAAAGGGAGCGTTCCAAAGGAAAAGTCCATTAGAAATACAAGACAAAGGGATCATGGATACAGCGGGAGTCACAGCAAAGACCACAAAATCTTGTCAAAGGATCTGAGACTGAATGAAACTCAAAGAGGATCTAAAGGAACCCTCTAACACAGAAAAGGCGCCAACAATAGATAAAGATATCCAGGTCACAAAAGCAACATTGAAATATTGGCACAGCCAATAGAGTCCATTCTATTCTAACAGTGACTAGAAAACTACAACAAATTCCCTGATGAAAAGGGATCAATCATTTAAAACTAAGCTGTCACCTCTCTAACACTTTTATTTCTTATGTGTAAATGAATACTCAGTCTGACCATTGTCAAATTACCAATTACCTCTTTTAATTAAAGCTATCGCTTAGAAATCTCTCATTTAGCTTCCATCCCACAAGTTCTTTAAGTGGAGGTTGATGAAACTAATGCCAGTACTAACTCACACTCCTTTGATTAATAATGTTTATACTCTTAAATAATTACAGATAAAGGGACAGTTGGTTAAGCAACTAACACTTCAAAATGGATGAGTACCTGAAAGTATTTTTTTTAACTTGATAAGCCTCCTCTGTGAACGGTGATAAATTCACCAGCATTTAGAAAAATGGGTCCAATTTGCTTATTCCTATCTCACCCTGCTCTAGATTTTCTTATCTGGTCTGCTAGAATCAATCAAGAATTGCTCAGTGGTAGTTGACAGCCTGTATGTTATTTCTGGCCTAACACTGAAAACAACGTGGAAAAGTTCCATCATGGGTTCATCTTAGCCACTGGAAACATTCTTGGGCAAGTATTTTATTCTCCTGCAGGGTGGTTTTACAACAGTTATTTATTCACCCACTCATCTCACATTGATGGATATTTAGGGGAAAAAAGCTATGATCTTGAAGATACTGAGAAGTATTTCCTGCCTTGTTCCCAATCAGGATCTGGGCTAAATTAAAAAGGGAGATTTCAGATTTCATAAATTATGTTCTCAAATTAGCATAATTTAATTTCTACTGATATTTATATACAGGTTTCATCATCCCTTCAAAATGAGAAATTCAGGAGGGCCTCAAGGAAAGTAAAAGTTGGAACTGGTTGAAGTGTCTCAAAAGGACACTGACAAAATTCAGTTACTGCGATATAGCAAGCTAAGTATAAATTTTATTAGAAATCTAAACAAACTTGTCTAAAGACTACTAAGTGTCAGAGCCTTACTTTGTCTTTATTTTAGTTTTTGTGTCACCCCCAGCAGTGCTCAGGGGTTATCCAAATCTCTGTGATGAAGGGTCACTCCTGACAGTATGGTGGGGACAAAATGTTGTATTTAGGGTGAAAATGGGGTCTAGGTTCTTACTTTTTCTATCTATGGCAACTATACCTGATAAAGGCAAAACGCTTTGCTAATAAGATTTTAAAGATTTAATATATGAATTAAATCAGGAAACACTCAAAAAACAATGAAAGCTGAGGGGCTTTCATTGCCAGTGGCTGTAGTTTGAGTCAGAAAGATTAATGGCCAATGGGTGTCACAATAACGTAACTGGTGACAATGAAGAAAAATATAAATGACTAATCAGCGGATGACAAAAAGCAAGGATACAGAGCGTCTAAAATTCTATTTCAAGAAGCATAAAAGGATTAAATAAAAAAAACATAGACTTTTAGTGAGAGTTAATAAAATCAGACTTTTGAAAACACCCTTTTTCTTTCAAAAAGGAATCTTGAAAAGGATTGGGTAAAGGGAGAAAGCCATGGTTCAGGGATAATGAGAGCTCTAACTAAATCCAGTAATAGACATTTGTTAAACATTATAAACCCAAAGACATGCTAAGCGAAGGAGAGATGAAAATGAGAATAAACAAAATCTGCACCCACTGAATTTACCATCATGGGGAAAATCAGACAGGAGTGATATACAACTACAATACAATAAGAACTTTAATTATGGCAGATGCAGCTATTAAGAACAGAAGAGAAGGGGCCGGGTGGTAGCACTAGAGGTAGGTGCCTACCTTGCCTGCGCGAGCCTAGGACAGACCGCGGTTCGATCACCCGGTGTCCCATATGGTCCCCCAAGCCAGGAGCGACTTCTGAGCTCATAGCCAGGAGTAACCCCTGAGCGTCACCGGGTGTGGCCCAAAACCAAAAAAAAAAGAACAGAAGAGAAAAGCATGAGTTGTAGAAGCTGTCATGTATCCATTTTCTCATTTTTTCTCTTCATGAATTCCCATCATGCTTTTGCAGGCTCCTCCTCACTCCAGAGTGTTTGTAAATATGACCAAGATCTCGAATGTTGCACTGGTTATGGGCGGTGTTCTTTACATGGCTGAAACCTAAACACAATCATGTATGTAATCAAGGTGTTTAAATAAAATAAATTATTAAAAAAAATATGGCCAAGATCTCATCCACACATTAGGTATAGAATCCTGGTCTAGCCAGAGTAATGCATCCCCAGCAGTTAATTAGGGAACAGGTATCTGGTCCAGTCTGTACTAATAAAAATACCCTTCAGAGCATCATTTAACTAGCAACTATAATAGAGTTACATTCTCTTTTAAAATGGCACATGATAGAGCACATATGAGGTGCTGAGTTTCATTCCAGCATTATATACACACCCTGCATGGAGTACAGGAGAGTATCCCTACTAGCTCCTTTTTTGGGGGTGTCACACCCGGCAATGCTCAGGGGTTACTCCTGGCTCTACGCTCAGAAATCGCCCCTGGCAGGCATGGGGGACCATATGGGATGTCGGCATTCGAACCACATTCCTTCTGCATGGAAGGCAAACACCTTACCTCCATGCTATCTTGTCGGTCCCCCCTAATAGCTCTTAAGTACCACAGAGAGTGGCCTCCTCAACTAACTACATCATGGCATATGGAATAATCAAAGTAAATCTTGACGGTGCTTCTCTGCAGCACAAAAAGAGCCTAGGGTCAGGGAGAGAAAGTAGCAGTCAGAGCACATTTCTAGAATGTACCAGACACAGGTTTATTCCTTAGCACCACGTAGTCCCCTGCGCATTTCTGGGTGCAGTCCTGGAAGCCACTGGGCACTTCCAAGGAGTTCCTGGAGGCATGCAGGGGTATTTTTGTGCTCGAAACAGAGGTCTGATTGGCTGAGAATGTCAATGGGCCCCCAGACCTCATGAGAACAATTTGAGAGGACTTTTCTGAGAGAGGGGAAATTGTGTGTGTGTGTGTGTGTGTGTGTGTGTGTGTGTGTGTGTGTGTGTGTGTGTGTTGAAAGAGAGAGAAAGAGAGAGTAGTGAATTTAATTAAAAGAAATAAAAAAGCCAAAACATAAGGAAAAATTCTTTTTGGGGAGGGACTACACAGTACAGTAGCACTCAGAGATGACTTCTGGCTCAACTCTCAGAAATCACTCTTATCAGGCTCAGGGAACCATATGGGATGCCAGGTATCGAATCCAGGTCTGCTGTGTGGAAGTCAAATGCCTTACTTTCGATGCTATCACACCAGCACACAAAACAAGGAAAAATTCTTAATAACATTTTAAGACACTTATTAGGAGAAACCAACTAATTTCATTATACTCAATTCTTTCAAATATCATATCCTATAGTATTGCTATGGACTGAGGTTTTTGACAACACTTAATCTCAAAAATCATCTGTTGAAGTCTTATTCCTAGTGTAATAGTGACTGAAGATAGAGCTGTAAGGGAGTAAATGAGTTTTAAATAAGCTCATGAAAGAAAGCCCCAGTCTAAGACACACCAAGTAATTAATTCATTCATCTCTGCTATCCCCATGCTGTCTTTCCTCTCTACTCTTCCCTTCCCTATCTTTCCCTTCTCCCTATGTCTCTCTTTTTTCTGTCACATACATACACACACATACATGACTAAATCAGAGGGGGGAAAGCATACATGCAAAATATCATTTAATAAGTGAAGCCCAAATGAATAAACTTGAAAACATGCCTCTGATGCTTGCCAAACATCATGTACATTTCCCAGTGACTCTGTTCAACTCCAAAATATTAGCCTGTTAAAAGATTTCAAGGCAGGAAATTTAACTAAGCCATTTCCGAATACTTGATACACAAAAACTGGGAAACAAGCATATAAGTAAATAAGTGGTTTGTTAATCAAAACTGTAAAATTGGGGGAAGGAGTAATTTGTTAGGAAGTAATGCATGACCCATATACTTGTCTAAATGCACCTTTTACTTAGATGTGAATTTTACAGACTATCAACTGAATCTCAGTAAACTAATAAGAATAAACAAAAAATGTGACATAGAGATAGAATATATACATTACATGCAAAGGACCTCAGCTTACTCCCAGAACCTCACAAAGAAAAAAGAGGCAGCAAGAAGGAGTTTGTGAGAGAGACGTGGAAGATGAAAAAGAGGAGGTAGTGCAGGGTGAGAAAAGGAGAAATTCAGAAGAAACTACAGTAATATTTATAAAATAGCCCTATGGTCACATAAGAACACAAAAAGTAAGAAAGACTTATATAATATGTGTGCTCATATTTATAATAAAGATGTCTGTGTCCATTTTATTGGAAGGTAAAGCTGAAGTTTATTTTATTGTAACAGTAGAGTTTTAGAAGGGAAAAGTCTAGAGCAGAGCAAAATGTAAGCCCTAGAAACTGAGCTAAACAACAAAGAAGATGGCTATTTCCACTTCTGCCTTACTCAGGATACTTTGAAAGTAAGAACAGAAGAGTTCTACATTAAAAAGAGCCTCGTAGTGAAGTCAAAAGTGTCCATCACTGGGGCTGGAGCGGTAGTTCGGAGCAGTAAGGTGTCTGCCTTGCAAGTGCTGGCCTAGAAAGAACCACAGTTCAATCCCCTGGTGTCCCATATGGTCCCCCAAGCCAGGAGTGATTTCTGAGAGCATAGTCAGAAGTAACCCCTGAGTGTTACCAGGTGTAGTCCAAAAAAAAAAAATTGTCCATCACAGGGACCTAAATAGATTATGCAAAGCATTGAAAGTGCCAGAGAGCATGGATTTCAAAAGACACAGGAAATTGGCAATTATTCTGAGAACTACAGAGAAATATGTGTCTACAAGAAGTAATACATAAAATATTTAAATATGATTACAGAAAGGACTGTCTGTTACCTAGATATAATTGAATTTGGAATAGACAAGAAGTGAAAGGATGAAATAACTAAAAGCTGAACCTAGATAAATGGTGTTATAATTTAGAATACAATGAAGTGTTTCATAGAAAATTCAAGAAAATCGCCTTTTTCTCTAAATAGGAAATGAATTGTAGATACATAATGCACTTACATACCAAAACATTTTGGGGAGTTCTTTTTGATGTCTTTTGTTGTTGTCTTTTGGGGAGACCACACCTGTGGCTTCAGGAGTATTACTCCTGGGTCTGCTCTCAGAAATCGCTGCTGGTTCGGGGAACCATATGGGATGCCAGGAACCCGCATTCATCCTGATCAGCCACGTGCAAGACAAACGCCCTATCACTGTGTCACCACTCCAACCCCCCTGAAATATTTTCAACACTAAAGTCAAATTAATCCAAAAGCGAGGTTGAACCTCATCTGTTCAACTTTATTTAGGCAAGGCCAATGTCTAAAACAAGGTATTTTGTGACCTGAAAGATACTATTCTAAGAACATAATTAACTGGAGATAGTAGAATAGAAAATGAGAAAAAAAGAAGGGATGCTTGATGTTCTTGTTGAGCCAGTAAATTAACCAAATCTGGGTATATTTACCTTCTAACATCTTGTGATTGAGTTTGTCTTTTAATTTGAAATTAAAGATGTCCTAATTAATTTCCAAGGAAATTATGACTTATTAAACAGTATGACAGAAAATACTTTCTATCACAGGGTATAATAGCATAGGCTATTTACTTATAAAATAGCTTTTACTGTCCATTTTTGGGGGGGGATAAAGGATGTTGGGGGCTATAACAGTGCTCATGAGTAACTGCCTGTGCTGTTCAAGGAATCTAAATTAGCCAAATTAAGTCATTAACCTCCGTTGTATTTCCTGTCAAATCCTTCTAGTTCCTAGCTTTACAAGTTTTTCGATCTCTTAGAATCTACAATATATAAATCTTCCATCTTTTACAGTCCTCAACTCAAATATTGTCATACTCAGTTTCTGTTTGATTTTTGATGTTATTGTTGCTTTGTTGTTGTTATTGGTCCACACCTGAAAGTGCCCAGAGCTACTCCAAACCTCTGTTTTGGGGGATCACTCTTAACAGTGCTTTGGTATCATGCAGTGCCAAATCCAAACCCGGGCCTCTGTCATGTAAAGTATGCAGTCAGCACCTTTGCATCATCGCTCTGATCCCTCCCCATTCACATTTTTTTGTTTGGGGGTTATACCCAGAAATGCTCAGGAACAATTCTTGACTCAAAAATGACTCCTACCAGTTCTTGAGGGACCATCTAGTTCGAGCATATGCAAGACAGGCAACCTACCGACTATATTATTTCTCCAGCTCCCCACACCACCCCATTCATTTCTTTGGATCACTTGAAATCATGATCAATAAATTTAATCAGTCCTATACATATTCTTCCAAATTCTCTTTACCTCTCTAATTCATACTTAATGGCAAACTTCCAGTAAAGTGTAGTTCATTAACTCCAATTGTATGCAATGCCTACATACACCAAAGAAATGTTTTCGGAGAAAAGCACAATCCCAAACTTATAATTCCTCCAACATCAAGAGTACTTTGTGTGGCACCTGGCACTATTCCACCCTCTCAAATTTATTCTCTCTTGCAGTCTCAACTAGGAACCAGATTTCCTGTTTTCTAATTTAAGAGAGATGGTTGTTTCCATTAATTTCCACAATTTCATTTATCCTTATGTTTATGCCCTTATGTTCCCTCTCCTACAACTTTCAATAAGTATTTATGATTTAGATCACAGTTCTCTCGATTCTCCCATTACTGCCCTGTGTCATCAATTTTTTTCTTCTTCTCTACTAGATATTTTCCAATGGTAGACACACATATACACATATGTATATAACAAATATATTATTCACCTATCTTATGAAAATTAGCTTGATATCATAGACCTCTAGCTACTACTCTAGTTCTCTCCTTTTACCAAAATACTCAAAAAGAGTTCACTGTCAAAACTTTTAATTTTTTTTAAACTTTTAATTTTTGATTCTACTTTAATTATCCTTCTTAATCACTGGTAAAAATACTCTTCTCCCCCAGTGTTCTTTACACTCACACTACTGGTATAGTTTATTCCCAATACTTCTGGTTATCAACTGTGTAGGTTTTTCGTTCCCGAAAAGAGATTCTGACACAGGCTCAACTCACAAAGAGGCCTCCATTCTTCAGCTGTTTATTAAAAATTTCAGAGTCAATAAAAAAAAAAGGAAAAAGTGGTATATAGTGGAAATAAATATAGTGGAATTCAAAAAAATTCTAAAAACATTACTAAGTTTGAAATATTTCTCCAATATTTTACACTGAATATTTAATATACCATTTTACTTTATATAAATTTAATAGAATATTTGCTCCTATTAGACAAATTTATAATTAAATTTATTAAATATGGGTATGATTATATGGAAATAATAAGATTATATGGAAGTTATACATTTTGGAGTTACAAACTAAAGAACTTAGAAGTTAACACTCATGTTCTTTTTTTTTTTAATTATTTTTTATTTTTTAATCATAGTGGTTTACATGATATTCACAGTAATATTCCATTTACAAATAAACATTGAATCAGGGGAATTCCCATCACCAAGTTGTTCTCCCTCCACCTCCATACCCATTCTGTCTCCCAAGTCCTCCACCCTCTCCCCAGGG
>PVKC010003634.1:0-38385 GCA_004027635.1 Crocidura indochinensis | reverse complement strand
TCCACATTCTAACTTCAATGCAGGATATGCAGATTCCAGGATCTTTGATACAGAAACATGATACCAACAACAGAGACTGTGTAAAAAATAAAAGTGTGTTGGCACTACAATGTATTGGATTGGACTATCTAGCTTGCCTGGAGCCTAGAGTTTGTCTTATGCCAGAAAACTTCAGGGATATGGTCTCTTTGTATTTAGGTCAAGGTCATTTCTTTCCATGCCCCTCATATTTTGGTGGGCCTATGCAAACAACAATTGCCACTCTAACACCGTTTTTTACTGTGCTCCTTTGACTCTAATCCTTACAAAAAACCCACTTAAATTTTTGAGGTTAACTTCAACTAATATATATGTACATGGAAATGTTAAAAAAATAGTTTGCCTCTAATGTTTAAGGAGTTACATAAGTTTTATGGCTTTAGATAGCCTCGTGTGCCATTAAGAAACATTATAATGTATATAATTATATAATAATTATAATAATATGATCTGGGGACTTGACAAACAAAGTAATTGTACATGGATTCTGTTTTATTTATCTTAATGTTCATTGACGAAAAGTTCAAAGTTAACATATCAGCAAGGGGACTTATTCTGAGAATTATGTTACTTGTGATTGTCCTTCTTTAACCTTACCTTGTCCTCTCTCTTTGCATCTTTGTTTTCATAATTAAAAATAAAAATATTAAAAAAATAAATGTCAAAATAGGAGAATTATTTGACAAACAAAGATAATAGGGGTTACCAGATGAAGTGTTTTCTGAACTATGTACAATGATGGTTTATTGCTTAAAATCTCATAAATTCCAGACCCAAGAGTAAAGTTATTTCTGACTTTTTTTTTTATCCATTAGCTATCTTCTAAACATCTTTCCCCTGGCTCTTCCATAATTTGTACAAATCTTAAATTTTTATAGAAAATATACTTGTTCTTGTTTCCTTTGAAATGGCTTATATTTTGTCATTGAAAGAAGACTAATTTAATATATGCAATATATTGTATATCATAGTATGTATACTCATGTACATAAATATCAGAAGAAAATAGAAATAGAAATGGCTCTTAGTATCTCCATCGATGACAACAAAAAAATCTTTTCAAAAATTTACTTGATAAATTAAGAAATTTTGGGATGATAGAGCAAGAGAACTATTAAAATTTAAGGTTAGATCAACACCATGCACTCTTGGTTCTTCATGTCACACAGCAACACACAAAACTGGGCATTATTTATTCACTTGTATGATTCCTCTTGATGGAATCATCAATAAATGTAAAGTTGTGTCACACAGTGTAAATGGGAAGGTAGATGTCTGAAAGTCATAAGAACCTTTTTATGCCCTTTGCCTGCACACCTGATAATACCATAGACCCTTTTGGAATTAATGTTTGGGACACATACCAGGAGAAAGGCAATTTTGTTTGCTGAAACTAATACAAACAGCAGAACTATTTGCTGAAGACAAAGTTGATTATAAAATAGAAGCTTGATAAATAAAAGCTAAAATCTATTTATGATCAGGTAGATGACCAATTGTAGAAATTAGAACTAAAGTGGTTGAATTTGTTTTTTTTTCTATTTTATGTTACTTAGCAGTTTTTTATTTCTTCCCTTTTGTGTTTTTCCACATGTATCAATAAATATTAGTTCTACAGCTTTGTAGATAAAACTAAATTTAGAAAGAAAAATGTAATTAGGGATTGGAGCAGTGGCGCAAGTGGTAGGACATCTGCCTTACATGTGCTAACCTAGGATGTACCGCTGTTGGATCCCCCAGAGTCCCATATGGCCCCCCAAGCCAGGAGTAATTTCTGAGCGCATAGCCAGGAGTACCCCTAGCGTCATTGGGTGTGGTCCAAAAATCAAAAATGAAAGAAAGAAAGAAGAAAGAAAGAAGGAACAAAGGAAGGAAGACGAAAGAAAGAAAACAAAAAAAGAAGAAAGAAAGAGAGAAAGAAAAATGTTTTTGATTTTTTTTGGGGGGTCACACCCGGCAGTGATCAGGGGTTACTCCTGCTCCATGCTCAGAAATTGCTCCTGGCAGCCACGGGGGATCATATCGGGCACCGGGATTCGAACCTATGACCTTCTGCATGAAAGGCAAACGCCTTACCTTCATGCTATTTCCCGGGCCCCAAGAAAGAAAAATGTAACTTTTTAGTTAGTTATTATATATTTAGTTAGTTATTTCTTTTTAGAAATAAATGTCACTCAGACAAAGAAAAATGAATTAAAATGAATGAATCATTTTGTCGTGTTAATAAGACAATGGGTATATCTTTGGTTAGGGAGAAGCATTATGCTCTTTTTGGCTGGAATGTGATTCAGCAGTACAGAGCACATCTTCCATGTGTCAGTCCCAGAGATTTGATTCCTGATATCACAGACATTAAAGTGGTTAAGAGAAATTAAATGGAAGCTGAATTGACAACGATGAACACAAAACTGTATTGTTAGCTATCAACTTTGCGTGATTTTCCCCTCCCAACGAATTGCCTTTCTCAGATGAGACAACTCAAAGGATTGGATGAGGCTCATGCTTTTCATTTCAGAAGCCTCGGTTGGATTCCCCTCATCTTATAGTCCATAAGCAGTGTCAGGTGTAGCCTTTGAGTAACCCTTGGTGCAGTCAAAAATGAAAAGGAATTGCATTTCTTAGAATTGCCTTGTCTGCTTTGTGAAATCATGTTAAGAAACCCATAGAAGGAAAGATGGAGAGGCCGTTTCGCTAGGGAGATGTGGTGGCCAGATGTAATGACTGTAGATCTTTCCATGAGTTTCTCTTTGAGGTCATTATGACCTGATGTGACAGATTCATAGATCTCACCATGAGCTTCCATTTCATAGTCATGATATCCAGATGTGGATTTTAGTCTTTTCTACAAGCCCTCTTATTTTCATTATGCTCTAGATCTTTTGGACAGAAGCCATTATGACTAAATCTATAATTCTTTGGTTGGGCTCTTCAGATCTTCCCTTCAGTATGTTCCACAGTTATTAAAACTCTAATTTCTATATTAAACTCTTTATAGCCTGTAATTAAATTAGCCCTGCATTTCTGTATTTTTTTCTACTCTGGGGCATATGCTAAAACTCACAATATTAAAATTTTGTTTTTGTTTTTTGTTTTGGGGTCACACCAGGTGACACTCAGGGTTACTCCTGGCTCTGCACCCAGAAATTGCTCCTGGCTTGGGTGACCATAAGGGACGCTGGGGATCAAACCGCAGTCTGTCCAAGGTGAGCCAATATGCAAGGCAAACACTCTACCACTTGCACCACTGCTCTGGCCCCACAATATTCGATTTTTATGCGAAGTGGAAACACTGAAACTAGAGGATAAACAATGTATAAACAACTCTTGATAAATAAAAAGAATTTGGGATAAGAGAATATTAGCTTAAATGTTTAACTTAATATTTAATAAGTAGTAATAAGGTAAATATTTCAAAAATTAATTGAAACATTTTATCAAAATATATATTGAATAAATAAAAATTGAAGATATCACAAAATAGAAATCTTATTTGTCTGCCTAAAAAGAAGAATTCTTGCATGGCATAAAGCAAAATATAACTCAACAGCGTAAACACTAAGGGTAAATTTATTAAGAATAGGTCATTGGGGCCAGAGGGATAGCATGGAGGTATGGCATTTGCCTTGCATGTAGAAGGTCGATGGTTCAAGTCCCAGCATCCCTTATGGTCCCTTGAGCCTGCCAGTAGTGATTTCTGAGCATAGAGCCAGGAGTAACCCCTTAGTGCTGTCGGGTGTGAATAAAAAACAAAACAAAACAAAAAGAATAGGTCAAAGACTAAGTAGTTTAAAATATGATGTTAAAAGTTTAAGGTTGGGGCCGGGCGGTGGCGCTGGAGGTAAGGTGCCTGCCTTACCGTGCTAGCCTTGGCCAGACCGCGGTTCGATCCCCCATGCCCCATATGGTCCCCCAGGCCAGGGGCAACTTCTGAGCGCATAGCCAGGAGTAACCCCTGAGCGTCACTGGGTGTGGCCCAAAAACCAAAAAAAAAAAAAGTTTAAGGTAAATTCAAAATAAATGGAATTCTAAAATTAAAAATATTTAATATATTTATCAATAATTTTATTGTGGGGGCCAGAGAGATAGCATGGAGGTAAGGCATTTGCCTTTCATGCAGAAGGTCGGTGGTTTGAATCCCGGCATCCCATATGGTCCCCTGAGTCTGCCAGGAGCAATTTCTGAGCATAAAGCCAGGAGTAACTCCTGAGCACTGCCGGGTGTGACCCCCCAAAAAACAAAACAAACAAAAAACAACAACAAAAAACCCAAAATAATTTTATTGTATAAATACGTAATTCAATGGCAAAGAATGTCAGTTTAGGAAAACAAATGGATAGCATGGAGGTAAGGCATTTGCCTTTCATGCAAAAGGTCATCAGTTTGAATTCCGGTGCCCCATATGGTCCCCCGTGCCTGCCAGGAGCAGGAGTAACCCCTGAGCACTGCCGGGTGTGACCCAAAAACCAAAAAAAAAAGAAAAAAAATTATTTAAAATTAGTAGGAACAGAAGAAAATCAAAATGAAATTTTGTGAGATTTTGTATTTTTCTCTCATTTAAGAATGCTTTCACAAAGATAATATAAATTACACAAAAGTGTATGGCTAAATAATTATTGTGTTTTCAAATTTTCTCAAAGCTATTTGGTGTTTATAATAATAATAACTCTATAACTCATTTATAATAATAATAACTCTATTTACTATTATTTATAATATATTTATTTAGAATTTATTTAGACTATTAATGATATTTAAATATGTGAAATATTTCTATATGAGTAAATTAAAATATCATTCATAATAGAAAATTGGAAACAGTAAAGGAATCAGAAATTGTCAAGTCTTCAGTCTGAGTACTGGTTTAAACAAACTGAGGTAAAGCCTAGGAGAAAATGGTGATGGTAGGGATATAGGTGGGTAATAAGCAAAGTATAATAAAATATTAATGCAAAAAGTACTTAAATAAAAACAAGAGAAAAATGTTGATTAATTTCTACAAAAGTATAAAGTCCCTTAGCAAATGAGGTATAAACAGACTTTTCTTAATCTAGTAGAGGGGAACCATAAGCACCAGGAGTGAGTGTCATAATCAATGGCAAACTGCTAAGTCTGTCTTGTCTTTTAAGGAAACTCAAACACTTCTTGCAAGAATGACTTCAAAACAAGGAATTCTATAAATGTTGCTAGTTTGTGAAACTCTGTACTGTTTCTTCTTCTTCTTCTTCTTCTTCTTCTTCTTCTTCTTCTTCTTCTTCTTCTTCTTCTTCTTCTTCTTCTTCTTCTTCTTCTTCTTCTTCTTCTTCTTCTCCTCTTTCTTCTTTTCTTTCTTCTTCTTCTTCTTTTCTTTCTTCTTCTTTTCTTCTTTCTTCTTTTCTTCTTTCTTCTTCTTTCTTCTTCTTTTTCTTCTTCATCTCCTCCTCCTTATCCTTCTCCTCCTCCTCCTCCTCCTCCTCCTCCTCTTCTTCTTCTTCTTCTTCTTCTTCTTCTTCTTCTTCTTCTTCTTCTTCTTCTTCTTCTTCTTCTTCTTCTTCTTCCCCTTCCTCCTCCTCTTCCTCCTCCTCTTCTTCCACCTCCTTTGTTGGCTTTTGGGTCACACCTGAGAGTGCTTAGGGGTTACTCCTGGCTCTGAGCTCAGTCAGGAATCACTACTTGTGCCCTAAGGGGACCATATGGGATACTGGAAATGAAAGCCAACTAAGCCATGTGCAAGTCACTGTATTATTGCTTTATTGTACTATCACTGTACTATTGCTCCTGATCTTTACTATTTCTTTTAATTTGAATAATTATTGAACTAGATAGAATATTTGTAATAAAGTGTTCATTTCATTAAGTCATTTTTGGTTTGCTGTTTTTGTTTGTTTTAGTGTTTACTATATGACCTTCCATTCTCTTCTGGCTGATAGGTTTTCTGACAGAAATGTTATGAAACTTATGGGTGTTTTTTTGTATGTAGGTTTCATTTTTACATTGTTGCTTTTAATATTCTGCCTCTGTCTTTGTGTTTTGTTATTATAATTTTAATGTGTGTTGGAATGTTTCTATTTTGTCCTGTTTCAGCTTGGCCCCTTCTAGCCTCTTGTATCTCATTGCTTGCACTCCTCAACTCTGAGGACTTCTTAGCTCTCTTTATTTTTCATTTTTTTTGGTTTATCTTTCAAATTTCTTTTTCTGATTTTTGGGGGACTCACATGATTTTTATATTATTCTCATTTAAACTCATCCTATAGTTATTGGTTCTCTGGTGTGCTTTTCATTTATTTTCAGACAATTTTTTTCTATCTGCTGTTCTAGAGATTTCCTGCATCTCATCTTAGAGCTCACTTATATTTTCCTCGTCTAATTTTATTCTATTTTATTTAATTTTTATTAATAAATTTTATTAATAAATTTGTACTAATGCTGTACTATTGCTCTTGCTCCTATTTTAAATAAATTCTATCAATACATTTTAATTTAATTTTATTGCATTTTAATATTTATATAATAAAGTTCTTCATAGTTGCTTTTCAGAAATGCAATATTTCAGGGCCAGTCCCACCACCAATGTCAACCTCTCTCCATTATTATTCCCAAAATGCACTCATGCCACCATCCCCTAACTTGCCAGTATAACAGGCCCATTTTTAAGTTTTGATTGCTAAAGATTGGCTCTCATCATTTCATTGTTGTTCACTTTGGCTTGAATATTCAGTTCTGTCCTTTTTTAACACCACCAATGTACTTGTGATCTCTTAGCTCCAGTCCCATCCTTTCATATTTGTGTTTCTCCTCCTCCACTTAATGTATTTCCTTTTCCTCACTATACTCTGAGGCCAAGACAACTCCCGTTTAAACCATTGCATTTCTTTATGCAGTTATTCTAAATGCCACATATAAATGATATCATTCTGTATCCTTCTTCTTCTGACTTACTTCATTTAACATAATATCTAGTTTTATCCATATTCAACAATTTGTATGATTTCATCGTTCTTTAGAGCTATGCAGTATTCCATTTTATATATGTCCCACATCTTCATGATCTACTTCATTTACTGTAGTCAGATATTACTTTTGCATATTAAAATTTTCTATTACTTTGTAAGAAGTTGAAAATATTGTCCAGTTCATAGTCTGGGAATATTAATATATGTTTTATTAGTGTACTATAGTGTCTTTGAACTAGGAACACAATGCTTTACCATATAAAAATAATAAAATATTTCAGACTCCATTGTCTTTTTTTCCAACATGAGAAATATATTCTAGTCACCATTTTTAAACTAGCATGTTGCAGTGTGGTGAAACACAATAAAGACACTGTTCTGTTCTAACAACCTAACTTCATTTGTAGTACACCAACCATCATGGCAAAGCAAGCTGAGGTCTGCTTCCAGTCTCTCTAACAACTGCTCAATTATGTTGAAATGAAAAGGCAGCCACAGATGAAACCTAATGTAACTTTTTATTTATAGGCACTGACAACTGAACTTTACATAATTTTCATACAAAATACATAAATTGCTAGTCCCATTTTCATATTAAAAGACATTAAAATGTAAAAAATGCATTCTTACACCAGAAGCCTATTAAAGCATGCTAATATCTGACAATGGAAGAATGACTATTTATGGCAAAATATACATTTAGTATGCCATATTTATAATAAATGATAGCAATGAAGTGATTTTGAAGATTATGTATCAATTAAGAATTTTGGTATAATACCAAAAATAAAAATATAAATTATATGAACACATCTGAAATGTGCATGCCTGAATCAAAATGAAAAAAAAAGAAAGAAAGAAAATGAAAAAGAATCAGGAGTCAATAAAAATGTTTATTTGTTAAATTGGTATATTAGTAATTTTTAGTTAAATATTTCCACTATGAATATTTAATTAAACTATAACAGATATATTAGAATTTTTAAGTATTTTTATGTGATGATATTTAACATTAAAGTCAATTATATCTATAAAATGGAATATTTTATATATTTTATTTTCATATGCTGTTGTTTTTAATTTGTTTTGTTTTGGTACCCACTCAGTGGTGCTCAGGAATTACTCCTGACAGTGCTCAAAGGGCCATATGCAGTGCTGCAGATGGAACCCAGATCAGCCATATGCAATTCAAGCAAGCATCCCACCATTGTATTACTATTTCTCTGACTCCAGTCTGTATTTTTAATATGGATGAGACTTCCAAAGTCAATTGCTAAAGTTTTTGCTTAATAATTAGTTTTTAATTATGGGAAAGTAAAGCATACAACTAAAGGATAGAAACTATTTATTTGTCATTGTATGTTAGACACTGTGCTGTTATCATGGAAATAAAATTGATAAGTTGGAATTGGCCCAGAGACCTTAATTTGCCTTCCCTGTTCTACCTAAATGAAACTATTCTTGCTCCTATATATCTTATGCTGCATCTTTTCCAGTTATCATTTTTCCTTTTTTGTTTCTGCTTTGTTGCTCAGATCTTACTCCTGATACTGTGTTCAAGGATAACTCCAGGCAGACTCAGGAATCATATGAAGTGCCAGAGATCACAACTATGGCAAATATTAAACTTACAGTACTATTGCGCTGGCCCTGGCTTACTTTTCTAACTTTTTTCTAACTAATTTCTACCTGAAATTTCCTCCATTCAGAATGGCGATCCTTCTTCGTCTACATTTGCATTAACTTTTGTAATTCCTTCAATGTTAAATTCACATCTAAAGCTTTCTCTAATATGCTACCCTCCCTCAAAATTTCCTCTCATTTCTTACTTCTTTATTGTTCTTACTACTTAGAATATTCTCTTTCTTTCTTTCCTTTCCTTTTCTTTTCTTTTTTTTTTTTTTTTTTTTGAGCCACACACCTGGTGATGCTCAGGAATTACTCTTGGCTCTGTGCTCAGAAATCACTCCTGCCAGGCTCGGGGGATCATGTGGGATGCTAGGGATAGAACCCGAGTTAGCCAATTGCAAGGCAAACACCATATCTACTGTGCTATTGCTCCAACACCTAGAATTTTTTAATGTACTTTTTATTACAGCAGACTGACGAAATAATAGAGAATAAGAGCTTTGTGTCTTTATTTACTGCCATATTACTGATATCTAAACAAAGAAAATGTTGGACTTTTATATACATATAAGCATATTATACACACATCAAGTTCATATGTTTATGTCTACACATATTTGTATATATTGGCATTTATGAATACTTATATGTGTTTATAACACATAATTCGACCTGTTTGTATTATTTCCATGCTAAGTTTACAAGATTTAGGAGACATTTGGAAATTTTTGTCAACTTATGAAATTTGTTCTTGTAAGGTAAGCCAGGGTGAGAGCAATGACAATTTAAATTTTTGAGATTTGATTTAAGAATGTGTATGATTATTTTTCAAGCCAGTTATAATTAAGGGACACCTATACATTAGTGAAATAATTCTTTGTTTTCTTCCATACTTCTGTGCCTTTCCTTTATTATTTTCTTTTCTGAAAAACAGGCTATATTACTGGCCACATTTTAACACCACAATTAGTCATGGATGTGGTGATTCATCAGGTTGGCTAAAAAAGTGAAAGCGGCTTTGCCTTTCCTAAGCTTTGACTTCTGGCAACTCTTTTCCTCTACTCTGAATCAGACATGTATTTGTTTGAGTAATCAAGAAAGAACTGTCTGTCTTGTGACCTTAGATGCTGGTGAAAGAGAGTGACTGAGTGTTCTTGGCATAGAAAAGTTAGCGGAACAATGCAAATCTGTAGGCCAGAGAGTGTTCTGCTTGGCTACTTAGACCTGAAATGTCACACAATTCTCTGATTTCAGGCAGGATAGCTCATCCTTTATAGTCAAACCATTTTAATGCAAGAAAAATGGATTTTAGGTCTTTTAAAATAATTCTTAAACTCTTGTGTGCAGTTTTGTTGACTTTTCTCTACCACCTACAACACCTGTAGTTTTTTTTTTTTAAATGAATATTCTGAAGCCTGCTGCGGTACAAAAGACAGTAAGAGACAGCTTTACAGCATGGATGCCATTGGGAAAACAACACATCAAATACTTCTGTGAAGAAATGAGTAAATCAGCTCATGCAAATTTCTGTGAATAAATAGTACCACACACAGGAAGTTGAAACCAGTTCAAAGATTAGTGAGAGAGTGACTAGTAAATGCAAGAATTTTGAATAAAATGACAGATCTGATGACAATAAAGCTGAGTGTATTTAGCAGGCAGGACCCAAGATTTACCTCTCATAAAAAATTCACTCATCCATTTGCCTATTAATCAGTGATTGTTTTAAAGCAACCAATTGAAAGATGTGCAAATATCTCACTTTAAGAATACCTGCTAGACTAGGTACAAGACTGTCTCTCTTTCTCTTTATGTATCAGTATCACATTCTCATTCTCTCTATATCCACCCCACCCCTTCTTGTAGTTAAGCATATCAGTAGGTCAGAAAGAATTAGAAACATCCATTCAACAAAACATCCTGGTGGAATCCCCTTTGCCTAATGTTGGACCTTCTTTTGGAGGACCTTCTAAATAGTTCTAGGGTGCTTAAAAGCCACTGTAGTGATACTTGGTCAAACAGGCCAACGATTCAGTTCTAAGGCCTGAAGATAAAGTGGTACAAGGCTCTGGGAAGTCACATGGTACAGGGATTGAATCACTGCATGCAAGTGTACTTTTTTTTTCTTGGGTGTTTTGGGCCACACCCAGTGATGCTCAGGGGTTACTCCTGGCTATGCGCTCAGAAGTCGCCCCTGGCCTGGGGGACCATATGGGGCAAAGGGGATCGAACCTCGGTCCGTCCAAGGCTAGCGTGGTAAGGCAGGCACCTTACCTCCAGCGCCACCGCCCGGCCCCTAAAAATAATTATTTTAATTACTAATATTAGATGATAGAGTCACAATGATGCTCAATAATATAATATTAATATTAAAAGTTACTATACACATTCACTCATTAAGTGTCCTTAATAACTTTGTCTCTATGCCATTCTAGGTCAATCCCCCCAATATTAGTTTCTAAAAGTTATTGTTTTGGTGCACACTATAATCTCCTTTGGATACCACCCATGTGCTCTATCCTTTCCACCTATACTCCCATATTGCTTCTTGTCAACCTAATTATTTTTCTCACTGATCCCTTCCAATGTTATCTTCTCAGGTTCCTAATCCAGTGTCCAAGATTTATTACCAATTGATACTCTTCATACTCTTGAAATTTTATATGTTATAAAAGAATGTGGTCATCCTACAGTTATTCTTCTGTCTCTGGCTTTTTTCATTCAACTTGATACCTTTTAATTGCATCAAAATTTCAATGAACTTTTGATTTTATTTTTTTAATAATTGTAGCAGAATTGTGCTGGCTACATTCCTTCTTTGACTATTTACCCATGTGATCTTTTTCCAGATATGATTTGGGAACAGTTATGTGTGTTGTTACAATGCCTTCCAAAAAGGAAATTATTTTTAAAATAAAGTCACTGATAAAATCAACTCAGGAAAGTACACTTTGTAAATATAAAAATATGAGCATTATTAAAGATCATGCAATTAAAATACCCATTATTTTACTAGATGGCAGTTATAATAGAACAGTGATATTCTTTTTGTTTTAAATTGGTCTATTTTGGTTTGGTTTGATTTAGGGGCCATAACTGATAGTGCAAAGGGCGCTACACTCATGAATCATTCCTGAAGGTTCTTGTAGGAACATATGGGGTGCAGGGTATTGAAGCCAGGTCAGCCTTCCATGTGTAAGACCCATAATAGTGATATTCTTTAAAGGGAAAGTGAAAGGACCTCAATTTGAAAAACGTGAGGCAGTGAATGGTTTAAGTAATTATATTCAGAATATTACTTACATGGTTACATAAACCATAATTTCTCAATCGTATTACATAGACATGTGAGGCTAGGTGGTAAATTGAATTCTAGACTATTGATACGTATTTTTAGATTTTCCAAAAGGGTCAGTCATAATCAGGCACATGAGTTACCATGAGACTATATGAATAGCACCCTGTGAGACAGAGAAGGTAGTGTTCTATACAGAAAGAGTATTACTCCAGGGTATGGGAGAAAAGGAAGAAAAGCTAAAAATATAGTTACAAAAAAGTGCAGAATGCAAAGAAAGAAGGAACAAGTAACACGATTGAGAAATGTTTTACAAAATACATATAGAACAACTGCAAAGCAGATCTTGGAAGGAGCATTGTTTTTAGTTGGTTGAGACAAAAAAATGTCATCTCCTTTTTTTGGGGGGTCGGGGCATACCCAGCAGAGCTCAGGGATTACTCCTGGCTCTGTGCTCAGAAATTGCTCCTGGCTTAGGGGACCATGGGATGCTGGAAATTGAACCCAGGTCCATCCTGGGTCCGTCGCATGCAAGACAACACCCTACTACTGTGCTATCTCTCTTAATTTATATCACAGCTGCAACAATCCTCATGGAAACCCTCAACTTCAACAAGAAAAAACTCAATGAAGACTTTAGAGAAAAACAAAAATAACTTGAATAAGTTTTCTTTTATTTTATAAATAAATAAAATTTATTTATTTTATTATTTAGCTTGTTCCCAGTTGTTTGATCCAAATAATATATCTTCTCCACCCAGCCCACTCGACTACCTTGGATCCATCTATTTCCACTCTCCATCCCCCTTCCTTTACTTTCTACCTATAACCCTCTTTCATAGCCCAATGCAGATTGCCAGCTGATAAATGAAGTAAATCACCAATGCAAAGATGAAAACAGAACTTTATTTTTTAGAGATTAAAGTGTATGGATTCTCAGAAAAAGAAGCTCACAGAGTTCTGGCTGTTCCCACATTCCATCATAATTAAATTTCAAAAGTAGGCTTGCTAGGCTGGATAGATAGAAAAGCAGGTAAACTTCTTGTCTCATATATAGCTAAGCTGGTGTTTGGTTCTTGGCACCATGTATGAGCCCCTGAGAAATATCCATATGGAGCCAGGAAAAAGTCCTGAGCACTGCCAGGCATGGCACTCCCCCCTCATCCTAAATAAATTGAAATACATGTTTATAATAGTAGGTATACTAAATTCTCTATAATAAATGATGCTTTTGTCTATGGCTATATTTTATCAGGGATGTGATAGGCATGAATAATAATCTAAACTAAATCATGGCTCATTCTTTCAAAATATCTTGAGAAGGCAGTTTTATTTTCTCTTTAGGTGACACGCTCCAATAATCATTTTCTGTCAGGAAAACATACACCTACACTTTCATGAAAATCTACTATTAATTTTTTATATCAATGGGAAAAGAAAATAAGTAATTTAATCCTCTATAAAATAATCTCTCAAATATATTCATATTTATGTTAGTTCTAACTAGACTCAATAAGTTAAACCTATTTGTTTACCCTTTATAAGAGTCTTTAATAAGACTTTACTAAGTTTTTATTAAGTCTACTAATAAATGTGTTTCTAAAAGCTTCTGAGTCACAAAATATAAAATTGTGACATTTTTAATGAAACTTTGAAATACTTCAACAAAAGTTGTCTTTAAAAGAAGAGCTACATTTATTTGGAAATAATAATTTTTAAAGTATTAGTATCTCTTTAAATAAAATAGCAACTATCTTAACCAGTTTTACTGTTTTATTGCTATTACTTCCATAAAATTTAATTCTAATGAGCTGAAATAGTATATTATTATGAAACTTCAAGTATTAATTCTCATACTTGATCCTGTAAAGCTTTCCTCCAAGGTCTCTACTTGTTAACTAGTCCTGAGTGCTACACTTTGATTTTTTTACTGCATGTAGTGTCCCCTTTTCTAGGCTGTGAGTATATATGCTTCAGAAAAGAGACTTCGGGGCCAGAGTGGTGGTGCAAGCGGTAGGATGTCTGCCTTGCACATGCTAACCTAGGATGGACCCCAAGCCAGGAGTTATTTCTGAGTGCATAGCCGGGAGTAACCCCTTAGCATCACTGGGTATGGCCCCCCCCAAAAATTGAAAAATTAAAAAAGAGACTTTTTACAGTGTTAAAGAGCATATGTTTAGTCATTTCCACAACTATAGGATTAAAATCCCTCCCTCATTGCATTGGGCTATGAAAGAGGGATATAGGTAGAAAGTAAAGGAAGGGGGTAAAAAGCATGAATAAAACACTAGGTAATATCCAATGGAATGGGAGAAACTATTCACTCAATACCCATCTGATAAGGGAATAATATCTAAGACATACAAGGCACTAACTGAATTTAGCAAGAAAAAAATCTAACTGTCCAAAAATGGGGGAGAAGAAATGAACAGACAGTTCTTCAAAGAAGAAATATGGGTGGCCAAAAGACACATAAAAAATGCTCCACACCACTAATCACCAGGGAGTTGCAAATCAAAACAATGAGATATCATCTCACACTACAGAGAATGGCACACATCACAAAGAACAAGAACAATTAATGTTGGCATGGATGTGGGAGTAAAGGATTTCATTTATTGCTGGTGGGAATGTGCTCTAGTCCAGCCTTTATGGAAAACAATATGGATATTTTTCAAAAAAAAAACTGGAAATTGAGCTCCCATATGATCCAGCAATACCACTCTTAGTAATATAGTCTAGGAACACAAAAACACAATTACAAAATACCCTCTCCACTCCTATATGCATTCCAGCACTATTTACAGTGGACAGAATTTGGAAACAACTCAGGTGCACAACAACAGACAAGTGACCAAAGAAACAGTGGTACATTGCCACAATGGAATATTATGCAGCCTTAAGGAAAAATGAAGTCATGAAATTTGCTGATACATAGATGGACATGGAGATTATTATGCTGAGTGAAATGATTTAGAAAGAAAGGGATAGCCAGAATAGTATCATTTGTGAAATATAATAAAAATAAAAAGTGGTATGGTAATAATATCCAAAAACATTAGTGATGAGGGGACAGGAGGACCAGTATATGGTAGGAAGTTTGCCACAAAGCTTTGAGTTCAGTTAGAGAAAGTTCCACTATTACAATAATAGTTGGTACTGAAAGGGATAAAGTGTCATGTACCTTTAATTAAGGATAGTGCAAACCACAGTGTCAAAAGGAGAGAGAGATTGAGTGATTGAGAGTGAAAGAGAAAGAGGAGAGAGGGAGGGAGAGAGAGGAAGAGAGAGAGTGGAAGAGAGAGAGGAAGAGAGGAAGAGAGAGAATGAGAGGAAGAGAGAGAGGAAGAGAGAGAGAGAAAGAGAGAGAGAATGCTTATTCCAGAGAGATAGGCCTGGGAGAGGTGGAAGGGAAGGGAACTGGGGACATTGGTGGTGGGAAAAGTGTAGAGGTGAAGGGTGATGTACATTCGATGTCTGAAACATAAGTTTGAACAATTTTGAAACCACATTGCTTAAAAAATGTATCATTTCTTTTTGTTTTTTTTAAGGGGGGGCACTCCCGGTGACACTCATGGGTTTCCTGGCTATGCACTCAGAAATCGCTCCTGGCTTGGGGGACCATATGGGACGCTAACGCAGGCAAGGCAGACGCCTTATCGCTCCGTGCCATGCCATAGCTCCGTGCCACCGCTCCAGTCTCAATAAAGAGTTTATGTAAGAAAACACTAGCCAATAGTTATTAAATATACCTTAGAGTTAATCAAGTTCTAAAGTGTCAGAGTTCAAAGCCATTGCCTGCTTCTCTTGTAGCTAGGACATATGAACATGACAGAATTTTTACCCAAACTGCTGCATAAGACTTTGACCTGGAACAAGAACCATTAGGCATTCAGGATCATGATCACTCAGTGAGTATGACCCTAGAAAGGTGTCTGATAATTGAAAGGCAGCAATGGTGTGGCGCTCTGATTTGGTGCTCACAGTCATTATAAAACAAAGCCTTAATATTTGTAAGGTATTGCAGTACTATGTTCTATATGTGTAAAGAATATCGTGATTAGATTTTGTTCTGTGCTAGGCCCCTGCTTATGATATGAGGACCTCCCTTTTCCTTTGATGTATTTGTTTTATATTTGGGCCACATCAGTTGATACTCAGAAGTTACTCCTGGCTCTACACTCAGAAATTAGTCCTGGGCACCAAATAGAATGTCCAGTATTGAATCTGTGTCTGTATCAGCAGGGAAAATACCTTACCCACTCTAGTATCTATTGATCCTTCCTTTTCTATTTAAAGTAGCCCAATAGTTAACTCACTGCTCCCAATTTATTACCTTGAACAGAATAACAAATACTATTATAAAAATTTACAGGTGTTGAGAAGTTTGAGGAAATAGAATCTTTCAGTTTCTTCTGAAAGTCTTCTGAATGAAAGTATTCAGAAAGTGGAGTTTCCAGTATGACTGATCTGCAGTAATAAAATAGTAAACTTTAGTTAACTAACTGTTCATCAGATGGATACAGATATGCAAAAGAAAGGTAAGGATTCTCACTGAAGTATGCTGTTTTTTGGTGGTTGTCGGTTTTAATTTTATGAGTGTATTAGAGTATTAGAGAACTTACAAAAAGACAAGAGCATGCTTAACACCCAAAAGTGAAATTCTTGTCTTGTTTGATATAGAAGTAGATAATATCCTTGACCACATGAGATGAGCTTTTATCATTTTGTGTAATAAAATAATAATAGAAAAATAAGAAAATTTATCATTTAACCCCGAGTATCACAAAATTACATTTAAGTCTTGCATTTATCTAAGTCAAGGACAAGAAGGAATTCAGTGGATTTACAGTAAGACTAAATGGAAGGAATCGGGAGGAATCTGGATATTAAAGTACATAAAACTCTAAGTTCTATAAAGCCTCCTTGTAAGTGTCTGTATCTCTTTCTTTTTGTCATGAACCCTTCTTTGATGTGCTTGGGAGTTTATAACTCTTAATGCAGCGGCTTTGCAAAGGAAATCCATTCTCATGCCTGCCTCTTCTGTACTCAATATAACCTAGGTAACATATCAGCATATTGCAGAGACCACTTTCAAATAAAACAGATAGGAGAAAATTTATACAACAGATAATCTGAAAATGTTTATTAATTTTAATGGCAAAAATTTTGGACATTTATTGGGAATAAAGTTTTTCCTTTTTATTATATAAAATATTTAAGCATCGTAATTACAAGCATGTTTGTTGTTGGTTTCAGTTATATAAAAGAACACTCCCCTTCACCAGTGAAATCATCCCGCCACAAATGCCCCATATCTCCCTCCTCCTTGTTTTCGAGACAGGCATTCTATTTCTCTCACTCACTATCATTATCATGATAGTTGTTAGCGTAGCTATTTCTCTAACTGCATTCACCACTCTTTGTGTTAAGCTTCATACCATGGGCTTGTCCTAGCCCTCATCTTTACTGTCTCTGGATAATTATTAACACAGTCGTTTATTTTTCTTAAATCCCACAGATGAATGTGTCTATTCTGTGTCTATCTCTTTCCCTCTGACTTATTTCATGGAGCATAATAGTTTCTATGGGAAAATTTCATGATTTCATTTTCCTGACAGATGCATAGTATTCCATTGTGAATATGTACCACAGTTTGTTTAGCCACTCATCTTTTGTCAAGCATCTGGTTTTTTTTTTTTTTTTTTTTTTTTACAGATTCTGGCTATTGTAAATAGTGCTGCAATGAATATAGGCATGCAGAGGCATTTTTGTATTGTGTTTTTGTGTTCCGAAGGTATATTCCCAGGAGTGATATAGTTGAATTATATGAAAGCTCAATTTTCAGTTTTTTGAGGTTGGACTAGAAAGTATTCCTACCAGCTTTGAATGAGATTCTCTCCACATCCCCTCCAGCACTGATTGTTCTTGTTCTTTGTGATGTGTGCCAGTCTCAGTGGTATGAGATGGTACCTCGTTGTTGTTTTGATTTACATCTCCCTGATGATAAGTGGTGTGGAGCATTTTTTCATATGCCTTTTGGTCATTTGTATTTCTTCTTCGAAGAAGTGTCCATTTCTTCTCCCCATTTTTGATGGGTTTTGATGGGAATGAATGTTTAAGGGTAGAGATAGTATTCATCTCGCATAGCTTCATGTAAATATTCACTTACTTGCCTTCTTGTAATTTGTTTTATGTGCCTATTTTTGTACTTTATTTTAGTGAAATTTTTATTTTACAAAACTTTCTATCCAATAAAATCTGACAATGATAAATTCAAAACTAAACTTTTGTGGGTTTTTTTTTCTCCTAGAAAATTGTGTTTCTAGGGCCAGAGAGATAGCGTAGCTGTAGAGGTTTGCCTTGCACATGGCTGATCTAGGACAGACACAGGTTCAATTCCCAACATCCCATATGATCCCTCTAGCCAGGAGTAATTTCTGAGCCAGGAGTAACTCCTGAGTGTCCCAGGTGTGGCCCAAAACCAAAAAAAAAATGTGTTTCTATTTTAACTTTTTAACATGTCTGAGTTTTGTTTTCATTTTTATTATTGTTTTGGGCCACAGCAGGTGATACTCAGTAGTTACTCTTGGTTTTTTCTTAGTGGACACTCCTGTTCCTTGAAGGCCACATGCAAAGCAAGTAGCTTATCCACTATGTTATCACTCCAGCCTAGAACATATCTGAGTATGCCTGAGTATCTAAATCCTTTTTGATAAACATTAATTAATTTCTTTTATAGGCATTGCCTCCCTAAATTGTGCCATCCAAGATATCAGTATAAAGGAGTTCCCCAAAGCTTTAGATTTATAGACTGCCTCTGACTTGCTTCCAGGTCTCCCTCTCAGTGTGGTATGTTATTTTTGATGCCATTATTACCACTCAACTTTTATCACTTTGGCTGCAGCACCTGAACCTCTTTTAATTAATTCCACTTAGAGAAAGCTAATTCCAGATATTGTTACCAAAAATTATCCTACAAAATAGGAATAAAGTACAAGTAGTAATCCATAGGACTGGTAGAAAAGGTTGGATTTCCAATAAAGACATCTGTCTTATCCTTCTATAATTGCCTCACTTCCCTCTCTGATAGTCTCATTTTCCAATGAATTAATCTGATGGGGGCTTCAGAGGGTGGTTAGTAGTACTGATACTTGGGGCTTGGGCATTCTCATTTTTAGTAATATGAAGGAATAAAATTCTGCTGTAGGCATCAAGTCTCTGGTACTTTGTTACAATATGTTCTATAAGTTAATAGGTTAAATCGAGTACTTCACTTTTATGCTTTTCATCAAGTCCATCTTCTTCTCAAGGATTCAATTTTGAGGCTGGTGAGGCTGGTGAGGCGCTAGAGGTAAGGTGTCTGCCTTGTAAGCCCTAGCCAAGGAAGGACCACGGTTCGATCCCCCAGCTTCCCATATGGTCCCCCCAAGCCAGGGGCGACTGCTGAGCGCTTAGCCAGGAGTAACCCCTGAGCATCAAACGGGCCTGAGCAACAAACGGGTGTGCCCCCCCCCAAAAAAAAGAAAGAATTTTATTTCGAGGATAAGATACCACTTTCATGATTTTTCTATTCTTAAGTTTATTTTCCACCAAAGGAAAATTTACTGTAGTTCAAACTACCTTTGTCTGTTCAATCTTATGTATTTGAATAGTCATTTATTTACCTTTTTTCTCCCATAATTAACTGCTCCAATTTATGCTCCACAAATAAGCCAATTAAATCTTTTCCCTTACTGCTTAAAATTCTTCAGTGATATCATATGATAACTATTATAAGCCAAAGATTTACAAAGTCTTCAAGTTCATCATTAGCCTGTATCCCTTGCCTCCCTTTACTAGTTTCAATGCCTATGACTGTTTCCCTACTCTTTGCTTGGCAAATTACCTAATCATCTTTCAAAAAATCAGCATAACCTCTGAACTCTTATTTCAGTCTTGTTGCCCATGATCCACTTACTTCAAACTTTTGTTCTGCTTTGCTTCTTTATATGAAAGTAATCACCAGTCTCTTACATCTGTCCTTTGTCTTGTCTCTATTGTTTCTACCTTGATGCTTCCTGTCAATGATCTTAACTGTAAATTGATGTGTAATTGAATTGCACTTCAAGCTAAATGATTTCAGATTCTGGAAAGCTTCTACATTGTAATACATACTTTTTCTTCAGCATATACCCTAAGGACTGTTTTTTTCCTGACTAGCTACTTGCAAGTATTTTTTTCCCATCTCTGTTGTAAATACCCTTCTCATTCTTTTATTTTTCCTTTAAAGTGCAGTAAAGTTTGGGGAGGTTCCTTTAGCTATGGAATCTAATGCTGTAGCAAAATAAATAGGCTCAAAATTGAGTAAATTTTAGCTGCCCATTCATTTTGATCCACATGAAAAACTACTGCTCAGTGCTAGAAATTTTAGCATTCTATCAGCACTTACTGGCAATGACATAAATTCGTCATGTTTCTTGACCTGCCTCACATTGGATGTTAGAATTTCTTATTCATATGTAATTACAAATTAATTATGTTATAACTCAAATTAGATGCTCTCTGCCTCTCACTCCTCTATAACAGTATTGCTCACAGATATAAGAGGCATAGTGAAATTGTTTATTATTTTTGCTATTATTGTTATTATTATTATTATTGCTGCTGCTGTTGTTGTTACCATGGGGAAAAGCCTCTACAGCAGTGCTAAAAAGACTGAGGGTAATTTCTAGATATACTAATCTGGAGATTTAAATTTAGTGGTTTTGTGTTTGAGCAGTTGGTAAGCTTACACTGGGCAGTGCTTGAAAAATAATATTGCTGGGGGTGGAAGCCAGAGTCTCACATTTGGAAGGCCTATGTTCTACTCCTTTGAACTATCTATTTGGTCCCTATATTGCTATTCATCTAGGGGCCTACCATGAAATGTTTAGAAGGTTGGGGGCTCTATCTGTGGTGCTTTTCCAATTGCACTGTCAATTTAATAGAAGAACCCAAGGATGTATTTTGTTTGGGGATACTAAGGGTAATCCAAGACACTTGAAGGTGTTTAGAAGCTCTCTAGTTTTGCATCTAGTGATGTTTCAGGAATTGTGTAGTGCTGGGGATTGAACCCAGATCTGGTACATGGTAGATAAGTATTCTAAAAATGTCCTATTTTTGAGGGCGGTTTGGATCATACCCCGCAGTGCTCAGGAGTTACTCCTCGCTCTAGGCTCAGAAATTGCTCCTGGCAGGCACAGGGGACCATATGGGATGCTAGGATTCTAACTGCTATCCTTCTGCATGCAAAGCAAGTGCCTTGCCTCCATGCTATCTCTCCAGACCTGACAAGTGTACTATTTTAACGACCATATTATATAAATATGTTGATATATATTTCAGTTCAATGCTAGTTTGGCAGAATCAATGCTTTAAAACATTATGGGCTTTTTTTGTTATTATTGTTTTTGTCTTTTTTGACATTGGGACCACATCCAGAAATATGCAGAATTTCTCCTGACTCTGTGCTCACAGATCAATATTGCATGTACTCAAAGGACCATGTGTGGTTCCAGGGATCAAACCAAGATTGGATGCATGCAAGGCAAGTGCCCTACATTCTGTACCTTATCTCCTACTGTGGGATCAATTTTAATATATTTTAATCCACCATACTCTTAAAGAATGAGCAGAATTCATAGTTTCAATTAATATAAGGTAGAGAGAGCAAATCTAGGGGAAAAAGAAAAGATATTATCCTGGAACTGGGAAGTATTTTGAGTCTAAAATGTCAACTAATATAAGGGGAGAATGGCATTTTCCTAGCATGTGAATTCAAAATTCCACAGGCTTTTGCCAAGCAAGTAAGGCCCTGGTCCATCTGCAATAGTTGTGCTAGAGCCAAACTCAGAGGAGGAAAGATAGGAGTAACACAGTTGCCAAATATGTACTTTAGAAAAAATACAATCTGTTCAAATAAAAAGCCTGCGGTGCCCAAGAAGCCACATTCATTGTCAGTATGAAACTTGCTTCTCTGGTAAATGGAAACTTCATCTGACTCCATGTAATGAAAGATCACAAGTTATTTCAAAGTCTATGCCCTTCACAGTAAGCCATTAATCAGAATCTTCAAAGGCACACTCAAAAACTCAGTCACCTTTTTATTTCAATTACATTTTATGTTTAACATGAATAAGTGTCATCACCAGACTTTAATGTGTACTCATTTTCTGTATTTTTCTGAAGGACAATTTTTTTCTTGTCAGCAAAGAAATGGAGAGAAATGATGGTGCTTGTAATAATGTTAAAGGGACCATTAGATAAATTTAAGTTAAAGTAAAAATGCCGAGGCTGAGCAAGTTACTTAGATCTGGTTTCCCCTGCTTCCTGGCCCACCTCCTTTTCATGCATTTTACTTTTTTTATTTGGTTTTTGGGTCTCACCCGACAGTGCTCAGGGGTTACTCCTGGCTCCATGTTCAGAAATTGCTCCTGGCAGGCACGGGGGACCATATGGGGCACAAGGATTCGAACCGATGACCTTTTGCATGAAAGGCAAACGCCTTACCTCCATGCTATCTCCGGGGCCCCCTTTTCATGCATTTTAAATGAGAGAAGTTAGATACTAAAAGATATTGAAAGTCTGACTTTATCATTATTTTACATTTTCCAGATGAGAAAAAGTGGTACTTGGCTCACAGTTCCTCTGTATTGGAAGAAACATTGACCATAAATGACATATTTAATGGAATTAAGAAACAGTAAATAAACATCAAAATTCCTCTCTCATTGATCCAAGCTCTATCTTGAACACACATACTATTTTGTTACTTGTCAGGAGTGGCATAAAAATATACTCTAGCTCTCTAACTTATTTGTTACTCCTGAGAAGAGGCTCCTTTCATCCTGGGTGTTGGGAATAACCAGATGTGAGGGTGAGAATTCATTGTCTAAATAAAAAGGGTGTGCTGTTTTTTCCACTGGTTCTATATCCAGTCTTTCCTAGAAGGTTTTAAAGCACCACAAAACCTTTTTGAGTTTTGAGCTGTTGCTGGTAGTATTGGAGTAAACAATTCTTTTCAATTCATTATTTCAAGTTAGATCCTAAGCCCAGTAGTCAACTATCTGGTCCCTATTTGTGCCTATTATGTGTTCAGAAATATTCAAGTAGTGTTTACCATTGAATTTTAACCTTTTCAAATTCTTTCTCACTGCCTGTTCTGATTACTTAATCACCTCTGCACTTGATCTGCTCTGTTTCTAACATAACTAACACAACACCTGGTTACCGGAGTGGTTTGCTCCAGATCTGATTCATTCCACAAATATTTATTGAGCAACTGCGTGCAAGAAGCCAACCCTGGTGTTGGTTGCTAATGACACAGAGTTAAATAACAGTTTTCCTTTTCCCTGGGTTTACCCAATCTAATGATGTAGAAACAGTCCCCTGATACCTTGATGACTTGCAAGGGTCCTCAAACTTTTTAAACAGGGGCCCAGTTCACTGTCCCTCAGACCATTGGAGGGCCAGACTATAATAAAAACAAAAATCATGAACAAATTCCTATGCACAGTGCATATATCTTATTTTGATGTGAAGAAACAAAATGGCAACAAATACAATATGTGGCCCGTGAGCCGTTGTTTGAGGACCACTGAATTAAAGGGATACTTCTAAAGAAATAAAGGAAAGCCAGAGAGATATACTAAAAAGTAAGATGAGGTGGCATTATGAGCTTCATGTCAAAGTTTCCAAGTTAGTTAATTAGAATTTTAAAAAGATAAAATTTTAAATTAGGAGCTGGAGAGTTAGTGCAGTGAGTTGGGCATTCGCCTTGCACTCAACTCAACCTGGCTTCAGTCTGGGCAGCCCATATGTGGTTAACACAGGTTTGATCCCTGGCATATCATATGGTCCCCCAAAATCCACCAGGAGTGATTCCTGAGTGCAGATCCAGGATTAACCAATAAGCACCATCAGGCATGTGTCATAAATAAAACAAAAAAAATAAGTTAGATTTGGAACAATACTTTTAAGAATATCTGTAGAAATTCCAGTTTTTCCTTAATCTAGCTTTACCATTTGGTGCAGATATTATTTAACTAATTAATATTTGTAATTAATGTTACATTTTCATTCTTTATGACTTTTGTTCTAGTCCCTGCATGGAGCAAACATAATTCTCCTTTTGTCTCCAAATAGACTTCCTTTTAATTATAACCTTACATCAAAACAATCTTGTGGTATTTCTCTTTTCCCAGTAGCTTATATCCAAACCCCATTTTTTATTTGTCTTAAAACTTGTGCCCTGGAGCTGGGCGGTGGCGCTGGAGGTAAGGTGCCTGCCTTGTCTGCGCTAACCTAGGACAGACCGAGGTTTGATCCCCTGGTTTCCCATATGCCCCCTCAACCCCCAAGCCAGGAGCGACTTCTGAGCGCATAGCCAGGAGTAACCCCTGAGCGTCACCGGGTGTGACCCAAAAACTTGTGTCCTTTCTTAGGATCACATCTCCCTCCAATAAGGTTCAAATTTTCTATACTTTGCTTCAAAACCAAAATGATGAAAACACCAATTTATTTCTACCTCACCAGTAGTCTCTTTTTGGTTTTTGGGTCACACCCGGCAGTGCTCAGGGGTTCCTCCTGGCCCCATGCTCAGAAATTGCTCCTGGCAGGCACGGGGGACCATATGGGGCACCGGGATTCGAACCGATGACCTTTTGCATGAAAGGCAAACGCCTTACCTCCATGCTATCTCCCGGGCCCCACCAGTAGTCTCTTACTAGAAAAACTTCACCAAACAGTACCCAAAGTTGAGGATGGGATGGGTGGTGGTATGTTGTATGTGTTGGAGGTATTCTTTTTTTTTTTCCTTTGGTCATATTCAATGGCTCTCAGGCGTTACTACTGGCTCTGCACTCAGAAATTACTCTTGGCAGGCTTGGGGGACCATATGGTATGCCAGGTTAGCAAACCTGTGTCAGTCACTAGAAGGAACATTCCCTACTTGCTGTGCAATCACTTTGGTGCCTGTGTACTTCATTCTAACATAAACCATGACAATCACTTGTGACCCAAAATGACTCAAAACTGAGGCAAAATTTCAGAATTTGGCATTGAGACACACAATTAAATCAGGTAGCAATAAAGGAGTTACGGCTAGGTCATACAGACTTGAAAACTAAAATAATGGGGCAGGAGAAGAGCTGCATGAAGGAGAATTTTCAGACAACAGGAATCTAGGAGGTGTGAGGAAGAAAGGAGACTGTATAAAGAGGTGGGAGTTAAAGAGAAGGAAAGGAGAAAAGATTTATTTAAAAATTCAGGCAACAGAAAAGCATTTGAGTAAGAATCATATGGTTTAAATTGTTGGATTTTCCTGTTGTTCATTCTATGCTTTGAATTCCTTTGGTGGAACTTAGAAGAAAATAAAATTTAAGCTTTGAAATTCTAACTATGCTTCTATTTATATTTCTGGATATTGAAATGAATACACAGCTATTAGGATTAACTGGAGAATTTCCCCAATGTAAATGAAATCTGATTCTAGCAATATTAAAAATTACTGCAGCTGGCTCTGTTTACTTATTAACATGTACTCTGGGAAAGTTCCTTAGGATTTGCCTAATGTGCTTAAACTTCATTTCCTCATCTGTAGAATGGAAATTAAAATATTATTTTATACAGTTTTAAGACCATTAAGGGAGATAGCATATGTATCTGAACTAGAATGTGTAAAGGACTTGTTAATGCTAGGCTCTCATTGATCAATAGATGCATTAACATCCATATATACCATCATTTCTGCAATGAAGACTACCTACTATCATTTCCTCACTGTGATTATTCAAGAAGTCAGTCATCATTTGAAAATACATATATTGAGTAAACCAGAAACTATATCTTGTTGTTTTGTTTTTGTTTTTTTTGGGGGGGCCACACCCAGTGACGCTCAGGGGTTACTCCAGCTTTGCCCTCAGAAGTCGCTCCTGGCTTGGGGAACCATATGGGATGCCCGGGGGATCAAACTGAGGTCCGTCCTAGGCTAGCTCTGGCAAGGCAGACACCTTACCTCTAGTGCCTAACCAGAAACTATATCTTATATTAGTCTCTTTATGAGCCTTGATATAGTATCACTGCATTCAACATTTTGCAATTCCAACATGCTTACTGATATTTGTATCTAACTTAGTATTGACTGAGTGGCATATTTTATGTGTTCTTCACATGCCATAGTACCTATAATGCGATTCCTTGCATAGTGTTAAAGATATTTTATTACAAATTTTAATGGCAATAAAGTAGATTTAAGTAATTTAGTATTAGGGCTCAGAATGATAATGCAGCATGTAGACTATTTGCTTTGCTTGCATGTGCCCCACCCAGGTTTGATCCCTGAAACCCTATGAGCCCACTAGGAATAATCTCTGAGCACAAGAGTAAGCCTTGAACACTACTGGGTGTGGCACAAAAACAAAGCAAAAAAAACAACTTTGTTGTATTATCTAATAAAATAAAATATAACATTTTAAAGCTTTTTAATTCTCAATTATTTAATTTTACTTTCTGTCTATAGGTTATAAACTTTCACATTCTATAAGAAAGGATTTCCATATTTCTACTATTATCTTTTATACAACTAACGCATAAAATTAGTCTCATTGAAAATTGCAATCAGTTGAGAAGTTTGTCGTCAATACACCTTGAACATTATCCAGCTTAACTTTCTTCGAAAGTATATTATTAATAGTTTGTTGAATGTTATTCTAAAACCTTAAGTAAGCATTTAGGCTAAATCACACATATTTAAACCTATGAGAGATAACCTTTAAAAGCTATAATAATACCTAAATTTATCAAGTTGTTCATAGTACAGTAGTATCAGACATTAAGTGTTCAAAAAACAATAATCCACTATCAGTGTGACCTTACCTTCACCAATAACCCCAATTCCACAACCATTACCATAGTCTGCCTCCTTACAGACACAAACACACTTACTCACTGTTGTTTGTTACAATGCAAAGGCAAATGGAATAATCAAAACTGAAACCGATAGGGGTCAATTTGAAATACTTGTTAAATCTTTCCACAGTGTTACTGAAGTCAGTGCCTAAAGATTTATTGTCTGTGGTTGGTGCTACTTGAGATTTCTGTGTTAATATGTAGGCTCACTTAGCTTGGTACAATAGGATATACATTTATATATATATATATATTTTGTTTGTTTGTTTGTTTGTTTGTCTTTATTTTTTGGGTCACACCCGGCAGTGCTCAGGGGTTACTCCTGGCTCCATGCTCAGAAATTGCTCCTGGCAGGCACTTAAATTTTAACACAATCTCATCATTCTTGTATCTTAGCATATATATGCTAAGATACAAGAATGATGAGATTGTGTTAAAATTTATTTATAATTATTGTTTATTATTTTATGTTATGGATGCACTATATGTTTTTAATTCAATCAATTAGTTTTTGAAGTAATAGCCTAGTTTTTCTCAGAACATAATTCCAGAGAAAATGCCTTTGTGCTTATTTTTTTGTAACCTCTTTTGGCATATATTCAACTTTTACATACTTGAAAATCTTAAAAAGAGAAATGGAGTCAAATCTTTAAAATAATATCATCATTGAAATAGAATTCTTATATAGAGAACTTTACATACTTAGAGAGACTAGCTATTTGAGTTGGAATATAAGCAGACACCTTTAATATCATCGCCATTTTTAAGATTATAGACAGAAACAGTATCTCCATAGTTTTGCTTGCCTCTTTCTTCACTTCTTGGGAAATACAACTATGGCCATTGCTCCACTTTCTCCTTGGAAAAAAGAGACAATTCTTTAGAAATCTCCTCGAGTTCTCAAGATGATTTCTTACAGTAAGTGAACAATTTAACTAGAGTCTCCACCTGAATGAAGAACTAGAGTTCTCTTCACCTGAATGAAGCAAGGGGCTAACTCTTCTTTGTAAATAGGGAACATGATAAAAGAGAATTGTGAGTCACACAGTGAGTTATCAACTTTTGCAGTTTCTTTATCTCAGGCCGGGTCTGACTGCTTGAGTATTTTTTTTTTGAGAGGGGGTGTGTCATGCTTAGTGATGATTAGCTATTACTCCTTGTTTTGCATTAGGAATCACTCCTGGTAGTGCACAGGAGCCATATAGGGTACCAAAAATCAAACTCAGGTTGCTGATGTGCAACGCAAGTGGCCCACCTGCTGTACTATATCTTCAGCTCCAGATGCTTTAGGTTGAATAATTTGCTGATACAGTTGGAGGACAGCTGGTGGAGGCAATTTTAAGAAGAATAATACAAAAAAAAGAATAATTATGAATGAATATTAATATTACCAAGATAAAAAAGAAATCATAATTAATTACAATTTTACAAGTACCTGAAATCTACAAAAGTAAAATAGAGCAATAGTTTTTGAAGTTCCTGATATTCCTCTCAAATATCTTTGTTTTCCATTTTACTTATGATTCAGCTGTATTTTCTTCTTTTCTTCATATGTGTAGAAATGCCAGTGTAATAGATAATGACAATAATTATGTTTTATATAGCATGGTAAATTTATTCTTTTATTTTTAATGCAGAAGTTCATTGATCCATATACGTAATTCTGTGTTAGAACTACTTGTAAATTTTGTACAATTGAGAAAGCTGTTATTAATTTTTTATGCATGAGTTCTAAGCTTCAGCTATTTCTGATTTTCCCGTGCAGTGATTAATGTTAAATGCTTTTTTAATGGATAATATTCATTATCCAGGGAGGAGGCTTGCAAGGGGGAAGGCTCTGAAGTTTAATCTTCAATTAATTTTCTATAAATCCACTGTGACCTGTTAATGTAGAAAAACTAGTTTATAACCTCTTGGCATATATCATCTAGGTCACCCAGCAACTTGGACTTGGGATACAAAACTCTTAGTTCTGAATCCATTGTTCTTGGCTTTTAAGACCTCAACTACAACACAAATTTGTAGTGGCATTGCATAATAAAATATGTCTGAGTAAGAGGATTATATTAGTTTAAAAGTCTAAATCAAACTCAGTAACATATAGACAGAAAATAAATATCCACCTTTCAACTATGAAACTTATAAGATCATAAAGGTCATAATCTCTGAAATAATATAATAAATATAAAAACTCAAAGATATTAGAAAATGTATCATACACAGAAAACTATTTTTATTAACTGTAGGACCACAGAAGAAATAAAGCATAACAATTATTAAAAAAAATGGTATTAATGAAGTCACTACAACAAAGGATAAAAAGGATAATGGTAAAACTGTAGCTAAAGGGTAATTTAAAATACTATTTTTAATTAAACAAGAACAAGAAAAATAAGTAAAGAATCCTAAAATATAGCAAGGATAATGTACATAAATGGCACACACACGCAAATACCTGAAATGTAGAATTCTATACTTAACAGAGGGAAGATTCATTAAACACTAATCAGAATAAAAAGGGTGGTCGAAATAGCAGAGAATATGTTGTGACTAACTTTTTTCCAGACATGTACTAAATTGATATGAGGTCAAGGAATAATATGACAAGCATCCATTTATTTATTTATTTATTTATTTATTTATTTATTTATTTATTTATTTATTTACATAACACTGTTTTTTATTTTATTTATTTTATTTTATTTATTTTTTTGGTTTTTGGGTCACACCCGGCAGTGCTCAGGGGTTACTCCTTGCTCCATACTCAGAAATTGCTCCTGACAGGCACGGAGGACCATATGGGGCACCGGGATTCGAACCGATGACCTTTTGCATGAAAGGCAAACACCTTACCTCCATGCTATCTCCCGGGCCCTGATATAACACTGTTTTAAAGAAGGCTGAACTGAACGAAAGTTAAGAGGAACTAGGGACAATATTTACATTTTGTATTTTTTTTTGGGGTGGGGGTTACATCTAGCAGCACTCAGGGGTTACTCTTGGCTCTATGCTCAGAAATCGCTCCTGTCAGGCTAGGGGGACCATATGGGATGCCGGGATTCAAACCACAGTCCTTCTGCAAGCAAGGCAAACACCTTACCTCCATGCTATATCTCCGGCCCAGGCATTATATTTTTTTATACATTCCTGTTGAGAACTTAGTGTACCTGGCTCATACTTGCTTATTTGTAGTAGGAGCAATCAATTCTGTTGCTTCACTCTGTTTTGACTAGTTTATATTTAAGAGTAAATGTGATTAGGAAGAAGTTGAAGAGGGTAATGTTGAAACTTGGAAACATGACATAACTCTTCACATAAAAATGTTAACAATACTTTTTTGGTAAAAAGCATCAGGTATTGAGAAAAGTAGATAGTTACATGCAAAAAAAATGAAACTAGATTGATATCTCACATTCCACACAAAATTCAATTTAAAGTGAGCCAAAGACCTTAAGATTAGACTAGATTAGTCCAGAATCCATAAATACTTTGAGGACTGTAGGCAGAACATTTTAAGATTTGGACAACTGACTGAAAGTATTTACATGCAATATGTCAAATTAAGGGTTAATATTCAAGAATTCATTATATAATATAATAAGTCTTTAAAAATAAATCTACACTCTTTCCTATAAACACTTCAGACTCTGAGAGAGATGAAAGCCAAAGAAAGAACAATATGGTTATGAGTCATATATTTATTTTTTTAAAAGGACTATAAAACACTGGCACACATTGCTGGCTTCCAGGTTCCCCTGAGGCTAGGGTGGGTAAATGTGCTTGCTGTGTCCAGCTAGCCTCAGGTCAGTCTTTTAGGGGTGCCTTAGTGCTTTAACTGTGCTACCCTGGTTTAGAAGGTGAGTGCACTGAGGCATTGCCACCAGAATTCAAGGGGAAAGAAGCTTCCTTTCAGATTACCATAATTTAGAGCTGTTCAAATGAGGCATGTTCACAGCCTCTCCTCCTCACACCAAAATTTTATTTAATATTTTATTTAAAAAAACTGTGTTGGGGCATCTCCTACCTTGAAAATATGTCATGTGAACCCAACTCAGACCCCAGGTGATTAGACACCTTCCAGCCTGGAACCCTGGATCCCAGGCATAAAAACGACACAGTTCTACACAACAGCTACAGGAACCAAGTCCCATCTGGGACATCCTTAATACTGCTCAGACACCAACATGTCCAACTCTAATATGATATCCTGACAACGAAGTGATTGGGAACAATTTGACATAAGAGCAGATTATCCTAATTCACCAGCTAACGATAAGACAAAATCAGAAGACTTGTCACCTTTTGGTCTGTGCAAAAGCCAAGATCGCTATCTATAGATGACTGGCTGATAGAACCATGACTGGGCAGTATGTATCCTGGGACCATAAAATAAAATAAAAAAGCCCTAGTCTAGGGTTTGATCTACGACCTGCACAACAACTATGATCTCTAATCCCAAAGGTCTGACTGAGACAATAGCAACTGAGTGGGTCTTCTGGAAACATAACTAAAGACATTATCACAGGCTCCATCCTAGGATCAGCACAAGGACCAAGACCACCAACCACAGGAGAGGGACTAAAATGACACTGAGTGAACAGAACTTGTAGAACCACAAAAAAGATTTCATCATAAGTTCCATCCATGACCTGTGCAGAGACCGAGATCTCTAGATATAGAGATCTGATTTTATCACCCAGGATGGAGCAGAAGTCTTCCATACACCACAAAATCACCAATGGGAGAGTTAATGAACTAGAAAGGAGTCTATAGTTAATCTCATTACAATACACTCCAAGGGTGGAGAAACCCTGCATCTCTTATGCCAAGGGAATTCTATTTCGATTGACCCCAATGTTTACTGCTCCTATGCAGGAGGGAAAAAAATAAAGCACAAAATAATCTTTTTTTTTAATTTATTTTTCTAGTTTTTGTCGATTTCTTTGTTTTGGTGTGAATATTGAAGTTGTTGTCTCCATTATTATTTATATATTTACCTTTTCTTTCTTCTTTTTTCTTCTTCCTTTTTGCGCTCTGTCATATTTTTTATTTCAAGATCATGACAAGTATGTGGTGCTAATCTTTATTGCTGTAGTGCTCACTGGATATTTTATTTGATACTTCTTTTTGTACTGTTGTGGTGTTTCACCATTTTTTCCCCTTTGTCTCTCAAACCTACGATGAGAGCCTCTAGTAGGACTCTGCCCATTTTCAGCGTATTTGATTTTTACCCCATTTTATTACTTTTCTCTTCTTCAAACAAAACCACATAACTTGAACTATTTAGTCCCAACTCCCAATTAGAGGGAGATATAATGGAGGTACCAAGACCAAACAGCTGTAAGATCACAAAGTAGCAAGCTAGGCACAGAGGGGACCACTCATCCAAGCAGCCCCAGGGGTGAGGGTGGAGAATATGGGAGGCAGGACAGGAATGGAGGTGGAGGGAGGACAATTGGTGATGGGAATTCCCCTGATTCAACGTTAATATGTACCTAAAATTTACTGTGAACAATACGTAAGCCACTATGATTAAAATAAAAATTATATTATGTGTTATTTGAAGAAATGTGATTTACAAAGTTATTGTTAATGAGTTTTAGACATAGAATGTTCTAGCATCAGTCCCACCACTAGTGTCACCTTCCCTTTATCATTGTTCCCAAGTTTCTCGCCCTGCCCTACCCTAATCCCTGCCACTCTGCTCCAGTCCTGCCCGCCACTTTGACAGACACATTTTCAAGAATGTGGATCTCATGATTTCAGTGTTGATTCTTTGTTCTGAAAGTGAAGCTATAACATTCCCCCACATTATCAATGTAATACCCAGAGCCCTTGATCTGATCCCCCATTATTTCCCTTTCTTATCTTTCTTTCCCCTTCAATTTCTTTTGTTCTCTTTTCTACTTCTGCCTACTCTGGGATCAAGTGTAATCTAGGCATTCCCACTTTACTACATTACATTTCCTCATCCAATTATTCTATATATAATAGATAAGTGAGATCATCCTGCCAAAACCTACCTTAAAAAAACAGTTAAATTGTAGCTTTTAGCAAGAAAGGCCTACCTTCCTCTGTCTATAAAAATGGAAAGTAGGGGCCAGAGCAATGGTGCAGTGTTAGGGCGTTTTCCTGCACGCGGCTGACCCAGGACTGATAGTGGTTCGATCCCCCTAGCCAGGAACGATTTCTGAGCGCAGAGCCAGGATTAACCTCTGAGCATCACCGGGTGTGGCCCCAAAACTAAACAAAACAAAACAAAATAAAAAGAGTAAACTTTAAGTGAAGAGGGAATCTTTTCAAATGATTAAGTTCCCACTTTACACACATACCCCCAAACCCCTACTAAGTTTTTCATCTTCTTTCAAGTAAAAACCCAAGCTCCAAAAATGATTTCGTTTGCTCTAGATCCTGGTTCCCACCTCCTTTTAAACCTGAGAGGCCTCCTTACTTACTTCAGTTCTGCCCGTTGCTGTCTAGTTTGGGGCTTTTGCTATTGTATTTCTGCAGAGGTCTTCCCTTGATAGCTACAAGGCTCACTTCACTTTCCTCAGAACTGTACTCGAATGTCATCTTATCAGAGGTCCCTTCAGATCACATTATCCACAATTACAAGCTCTATTACCCTCTATTATGCTTACTTTGTTATTCTTTTTTTTTTTTTGGTTATTTTTGGGTCACACCCGGCAGTGCTCAGGGGTTACTCCTGGCTCCATGCTCAGAAATTGCTCCTGGCAGGCACGGGGGACCATATAGGGCACCTGGATTCGAACCGATGACCTTTTTTTGCATGAAAGGCAAACGCCTTACCTCCATGCTATCTCCTGGGCCCCTACTTTGTTATTCTTTATCACATATATGCTACCTGTCTTACTTATTCTTAATTGTCTCATATGGTATGAGAGAGAATTCTATCCTTACTCCCTCCCTATGGGAGCAATACTTTGTTGTGTGAATTTTCAAAGTCACGATATGCTCCAAAGTTCCACAAGGAGACTCTGGGAGCCTGAGGAGACAGCCTAAGTCTAAAGAGGAAGACAAAGGAAACATTCTTTTTTTTTGTTTGCTTTTTGTTTTTTTGGGTCACACCCGGCAGCACTCAGGGGTTACTCCTGGCTCTGTGCTCAGAAATCGCTCCTGGCAGGCTCAGGGGACCATATGGGAGGCTCTGGGGACCATACGGGATGCCTGGATTACAACCACCAACCATCTGCATGCAAGGAAAATGGCTTACCTCCATTCTATCTCTTAGGCCCAGGAAACATTCTTAATTAGATATATTATCACAGTAAGATTTTACAAAATTAGAAAAGGACCCAAGACTATGCTCATTTCTGAATTTAAGTTAAGATGGTTGGAGCATGAGAAGTTTGCAATAGCGAATTGGGTCAGTAGTCAGTATGCTCAGATGCAGTGTCTTTTTTTCTTTTTTTTTTTTTTTTTGGTTTTTGGGTCACACCCGGCAGTGCTCAGGGGTTACTCCTGGCTCCATGCTCAGAAATTGCTCCTGGCAGGCACAGGGGACCATATGGGGCACCAGGATTCGAACCGATGACCTTTTGCATGAAAGGCAAACGCCTTACCTCCATGCTATCTCCCGGGCCCCAGATGCAGTGTCTTAAAAAGTATTTCAGAAAGGAATCAAAGTCTTTTGCTTTTCAAACTACATTTGATTACTCTTTTCAGTTTCAGTTTACAGAAGATGTAAATAAAGATCCTAAAATTGGACAGAATTCAAAATTAGGCTCAAAGTGTCATATCAAGAGATGCAGAATGAGTATCAAGTACATTCCATCATAAAATATCCACTCAGTCATATGAAGAAATAAAACATAGACATATTTTAGTTACAGACATAGACTTATCAGTCAGTAGTTGGATATATTTAAATTTAATGAAGATTGCTGGCCAGAGTGATGAAACAGTGGGTAAGCCAATTGTTTTGCATGTAGCCGACCTGGGTTCTATATTGAGCATCCAATATGTTCCCCTGAGCCTGCCAGGAGCAATTTCTGAGCACAGAGCTAGGAGTAACCCCTGAGTGCCACAGGATGTGCTCCCAAAACAAAAAAAAATAGTTAATAATGCATAAATGAAAAAAGTAATCTCACTCTTTTAAAAACTAAAAAACTTCATATGAATTCTGTAATTTTGTTTAAAAACATAAAATTATAATATAAAAGCCAAATGTCAACTAAAATGTAGAATAATATTTAGAAAAATGTTCAGCTAAGTAATCAAAATTGTTTATTAAGACACTACTCTATAATTTATCTATTTATTTATTTTGCTTTTTGAGCCACCCCCTGTGATGCTCAGGGATTACTCCTCACTATGCACTCAGAAATTGCTTCTGGCTTTGGGGGACTATATGGGACGCTAGGGATCGAACCATGGTTTGTCCTGGATTAGCTGTGTGCAAGGCAAATGCTCTACCACTGTGCTATCACTCCAGTCCTACTTTATTATTTAATAGGAAAAGTCAAAAACAAAATATATACAGCTAGAGATCTAAATATTCATACATATGACAATAGTTAAGTGACCACAATGCAGGAATTAAAATGATAAAAATGATGATAGATATGGTAATTAAACAAAATTCAATATGTTTCTAGATGTCCCTAAAATGGAAATTCCACCAAATGTATGAAACATTATAAAAGTTATAATAGAAATACTTCCTCTGGGGCCCGGGAGATAGCATGGAGGTAAGGCATTCGCCTTTCATGCAAAAGGTCATCGATTCGAATCTCGGTGCCCCATATGGTCCCCTGTGCCTGCCAGGAGCAATTTCTGAGCATGGAGCCAGGAGTAACACCTGAGCACCGCTGGGTGTGACCCAAAAAAAACCACAAAAAAAAAAGAAAAAAAAAAAGAAATACTTCCTCTGAAATCAGGGAGAAATATTCAAATAATTGAACTTCAAGAAACAAAATACTTCTTTGGATCCCTACAAACCAAAGGAAGTCACTTGTGAGAGCAGGAATTACAACTGCTTTAGAGTTGTATAGAAAAATGAAAAGCACACAAACCAATAAGAGAGCTTCTGTCTTGTTTATAGTCACTTTCCGGGCCAAGGATCTGAAAAACAATGTCTGTAGAGTTCCTGGTTAGAGATTTTAACCAGAGATAACATACCCTGCCAAGAATGATATTTGTTTATATAAGTCGCATGCAAAAAATTTTAAGCATGGACGAATACATGGAATATATAGTTCTTTAATTCTCCTGAAAGAGCCTACTTCGGGGCTGGGCGGTGGCGCTGAAGGTAAGGTACCTGCGTTAACCTAGGACGGACCGTGGTTCGATCCCCCGGTTCCCCATATGGTCCCCTGTGCCTGCCAGGAGTGACTTCTGAGTGAATAACCAGGAGTAACCCCTGAGCGTCACTGGGTGTGGCCCAAAAACCAAAAGAAAAAAAAAAAGAAAGAGCCTACTTCAAATCAACTTTTGTTTCAGTTTTCTTAAGGAATAATTGAAAATTTTAAGGAGTACACATTTGAGAAATTTTGGCTATAATCTAATAAATGAACTCACCCATATGCTCATATATTCTTTTCAGATTTTGGTAAGAACATTAAGTTTTTTCTCTTAAAAATTTCAGTTATAGGGGCCGGCGAGGTGGCACTAGATGTAAGGTGTCTGCCTTGCAAGCGCAAGCCAAGGAAGGACCTCGGTTCAATCCCCCTGCGTCCCATATGGTCCCCCCAAGCAAGGGGCAATTTCTGAACGCTTAGCCAGGAGTAACCCCTGAGCATCAAATCGGTGTGGCCCGAAAAACCAAAAAAAAATTTCAGTTATAATAATATAATACTTTCAGCTCTCATAATTGTTATAAATTAGCTCCTCAGACCTTACTCATCAGTATCAACTTTTATAAAGCTAAAAATATTTCCTTGTAACAATATAATCTTATTTCAAATCCAGATACCAGGGACACCTATCGATAAAATAAGAGTAACTTATTTCTGAGTTATATAACTTGGTCATTTAGCTATATGACTTTAGGAGGACATAATTTCTGTTGATATCATTATGTCTAAATTCTCATGAAATTTGAGAACAAGGGAGATAATACGATAGGATAGGGTGTTTGCCTTGCATGTGGCTGACCCCAAGCATGCAAAAGATCCCTGCCATGTCCCAATAGAAGTGATCCCTGAGTGCAGAGCTAGGAGTAAAACCTAAAAATTACTGTGGCCCAAAAATATTAGATATATTCTTATTAAATTACTAAGACACTAGCTATTTTATTACTTGTAGCACTATATATGCAAGCTTAAAAACTCAAATTCTCAAAGTGTTTTAACATTACTGTAGAAAAAAGTTTTGGAAAACTTTACAGATTTAAAGGTGATGAGTCTTCACTAAATACAAAAAGTACTTCATAAAATACAGGAAGTCTTCATTTCATTTGGAGAACTCTTGCTTTGAAATTTCTACATCAGACTCAAAAGCTAACAACTAAAGCAACAACTTGGAAGATACAAATAGTCTTTTGGAAAAATACTTCTCAGATAATTTTATCAGAAACTTTTATTATGTGCTTTTGTAATTTTATTAAGCACTTATTTTTTTTCATTTTCATTCATTTTTGTTTTCTATTTTCCTCCCTCAATAATCAGAGCCTGGATCACTTTTTTATAGGGGAAAAACTGTTGGTTATTCCATTACTTCTGATTCTTGACATTATAGCTTTCCCCAGAGAATTTGATAGAACTCAAAGAAAGATAGGGAGGTCAATTTGCCCCTCTATTTAGCCTCAAGGCTCACTACGCCAGCCATACCTGGGAACTCAGCCTGGGTTTCCATCACCCTATCTGATTTGAGCTGTGCACATTCATCTACCAGAACTCCAATCTGAGGAACTCTGAATTGGCCTGACTGCAGGTTCACAATTAGATATCATGTCACTGGAATAAAACAACATCAATGTCTACTCTCATTCTTCACATATAATTTACACACAACTTATTTACTATGATGACGATGCTTGAACATAGGCACAGTTTTAAACAAGCAAAGTTTGACATTCTGCTAATAACTTTTAAGCATATGTTATGCCAAATATTTTCAGTTATATCTCATTGCATGCTATCATTTATTTAGTGGGGCAAATATTAATTTTGTATTTGTAGTTTGGAAAATTAATGGTCTGAAAGATTAGATGGTTTTCCTAAGGACAGACTTGTAAATATCATGAATAGACTCCAAAACTCATCATCTCAATTTCAGTTATTTCCTATTTAAAGAAGGTATCAAATCATACCCAAATATCAAATGTTTTGTTTCTCAGTTATTTCTAGTGAAGCTTGTTTTTATGTCACCTAGAGTCTGGTTTAATCAATGTTTAATCTGAACCTGGGAATCAGGGGAAATAGAAATATTTTCAGAAGCCTGAATGTAATATACATCAAGGGTGAAGAAACCTTTGATCTATTATATCATATATTTACATGTATATATTTTATATATTTATATATAATATATATTTATATATAATATATATGTATATATAATATATATTTAAGTATATAAATATATGTCATATATTTATATATA
>PVKC010003633.1:25000-38380 GCA_004027635.1 Crocidura indochinensis | reverse complement strand
CTCATGTAGTGGGGACTGGGCACAGATCCCAATGTCTCTGGGGGCAGAGTGTGTGCCAGGCTGTAAAGGGCAGAGGGACTGCACCCCAGGAATGAACAAATCCCAAAGGACCCTTGGAGCATATGGAAGGGAAACACCAGAGCAGCTGGTGGTGGAGGCTAGAGCAGACAGGGAGATGTGGGACCCCAGTTGTGGGGGGTCCTAGAAACTGTAGGAATAAGGGGTAGTGGGGAACAAGGTTAACCTCTAGCCCCCACTAAGCATATGCTAGCCAGACACTGGGCTTTCTATGGCCCTGACCAATGAAAGGGAGTGGGTGTGTGGGGGACAGGTAGGTGAACTGGGATTGCAGAGAAGGTACATGAGAAAAACCGGATTCTTCTGCCATTTCCTCAAACTTGTCAGCCTTTCATTTCCCCTTTATTTCTCCCTCTGCTGATTCTAAGTGCTCTTTGAAAGTGCTTGTCTCTCTTCTCCCACTCTCTCAGGCTTCATTCCAAATCTGCCCAGGAAGTTCTAGTCAACTTCTCCCCATCAACAGAATCAGCACCTGGGCTGGTGTGGACCCTCAGCCAGGCAGACTTGGGAACCATTCTCCTTGTGGGCCAGATTCCCCTGTATCACTATACTCCCCTTTACCTCTCAGGTTTCCAATTAGGTCATGAGCAAAGGGACCCACACAAAAATAATCATTCTTTGGATTTGACAAGTATGCACCATGATCACTTGGACAGGGATCAGGGCATGTTCCAGGTATAGGGTAAGTGCCAGGTATAGGGTAGGTATCGTGTCATGTGTAGGGTGACAGGTATAGAGTAGATAGCAGATATAGTGTAAGTAACAGGTATAAAGCAAGTAGAAGGTATAGAGGAGGTAACAGGTATAGGGTAGATACAAGGTATAGGGTAGTAGCACTATGTATAGACAAGCACCAGGTATTGAGTAGGTAACAGAGACGGGTAAGCCTGCAGAAAACCAACCTTTCTAGCAGCACGGAAACAGTCCCTTCCATGCCAGGTTCCACAATCAGTAACAAAGAGATTCTGGAGGCTCCTACTTGCATGCCTGTGAGGAGGAGGAGACTAACCTGCTGGGCAGTGAAAGCAGGAATCTTACAAGTGAACACTCAATGTCTAACCTACACCTCTGAACTGGTGCCCAGATAGGAAGTGATGTCTTCTCTGTGACCTCAAAAGCTGGGCTTTAGTAAGTGCTTCCTGCAGCTAATGAAAGAAGAGGATGCAGTTATTGGGAGTCGCCAAGTGGAAACCCCACAGATGAAGGTGATTTCCTAGGGATTGCCAGGCACAATGTTCTGCCCCTGTTCCCTGCTAGCACCTTGTGCAGTTTCCAGAGGAAAGCATCTAGTTGATCGATCAGTTGTAAAGTCAGAGATGCCTCTCAAAGTTCCAGTGGGCTCTTAGACCATTCCTATGGTAGTGTTAAGTAGGTTCCAATAACACACAATGGAAATAATGAGCTATGATCTGATATCCTTGCTAATGTTAACCCCACTAAAAGGAATTTTCTTTTGTGGAGCCTGACCCTGCCTTAAACACTCCTTTGATGCTTGTTTATCAGGAAGAACAGACCTGGCAGACTTTTTAGTAACTCATAACATCTGGTAAACATTAATTATTGACACAGGATATTCCATGCCATCCTTGATGGCAAATGGTATGGGTTTCCAAGTGATGGTAAGAATTGCAAGTGTTTTGTTTTGTTTTAAAATATCTCTGCAAGAGGAAACCATGAGAAATCAGCAATTAAAGGGAGGCTGTTACCACAACCAAAGCATCCTTTGCCTGAACTTGAGCATGTGATAGAGGCATGGGCTGACTGAACCAGGAATTCGCCAGTCAGCTTTAAGGCAGTGCTGCCAATTTACACTCAGATTAAAGAAATACCTATTTGCAGGCCAAACCCTAAGTGTTTTCACAGAATGTATAAAACCCTAGCATCTGTGTTACTTTGTAGAGTGAGGGTTCCCCAAGGCTCAGTGGACCCAGGAATCACGCCCAGTAATACCCAGATCTCCAGGCCTAATGATCTATGGTGCTGGGCCATTTTCAAGGCCATGCCACTCAGGTCCAAACACATGGGCAGCCACCAGTACCACACCTGGCAGTGCTCAGGCAACCATTGCCAGGCATTTGACTGGGGCCCTGCACATATAAATAATGCTCTCCAGTCTCTTGAGTTCCTTTCCTGGCTCCAGGATTTTGTATTTGAAACATCTACTGCAGCTTTGAATTATAGGACATAGAAACAAATGCAAACTCCACTCCTCTACTTTTTGTTCTCATTTTTGTGTCTGTCTCTCTCTAACTGGCTCTCTTCAAAATATCTAAGCACTTTAAACATCTCAAAAATTATTTTGAGGGTTCCATATTTATTTTGCATTACTACAGCACATGAGTAAATATTAAAAACGAAAACAAATAGAGATTCAGGTCTCTATTTTTGCTCTGACTCTCTTGAATGTGGCTTAACCTTTTAGAACTGGTTGGATGCATACTCCCTGATATTTCAGCATGGAAATGTACCCCTCTCATAGCATTAAATTTCAGATCTCGGAGAATCCTTGAATTAAAAAGAAAGACAATCACACTATTTAAAGGAGGGTATCTTTGTGCCATCCAGCTACCAGAATCAAGAGCTAGGAAAAAATAAGAGGAATCTTCAATATTTGATTTGTATGGGGCAGGGGGTGTACTCACAGCAATGCTCAGGATGTATTTCTAGCAGTTTCCAGGGATCAAATCAGGTGCTGATGATCAAGCCAGAGATAAGTGAGTACAAAACAAAGCTTTCAACCCTCATTCTATATTTCCAGCCTGTAACTTGCCTCTTTAATCCTGGGCTCTACAATTCTAGAAACTCTAGAATCAGCAGGCAGGTTTATTCTTTGGGATCTCTCCCACTTATCCTTTCCCTCTTTTCTTGGTCTGTCCACAGCAATTCCTCTTCTTTCTTCATCACATCTCTCTTTCTTCTTTTTCCTCCTTTTTGTCTAATATCACCTACTGGCTTCCCAGGGTGAAAGAACTCACAGTGATGACAGGGTTATTGAAGATTATACCATAATTGTCCTCATCCTCATAGCAACCATTTGACCTAAAGGAAATTTTAACCCAAACTTCTCCACTGTTGTTCATGTATAAGAGAGCTTTGAATGTCTCTTCTCATACATACCAAAGCCTAATGATTATCCTCGTTGGTCCTTTGGGTAGAGGAATAAGTTAAATTCTGTAAATTTCAAGAAGTTTGAGGAAGTTCTTAAATATGACATTAAAATTAGATATACCTCTCAGAACACCACCCTCTACACCATGTTTTATTTCTCTTCCTTTTTTTTAAAGCTGAAGAGCAACAAGTTGAGTCCATAAATAAATATTCATAGTCTTGACCAGGCAGCATACAGACTCAAGGCTTGGACTCTTCCCTCCAATCAGAATTAATCCAAGCGTAGCAAAGTAAAATGTAAACAACAAATTTTTGCATTTCTACATTCCTGACCCCCCATCTTTCAAAGTTGAGCCTGTAAAGATTTTTTTTCCCAAATGGAATTTCTAGGACTAGTCTAGGACTGGAGAGGAAACTGGTGGGCTGAGCATGTGCTTTGTATGCTGGAGGTCCAGGATCATGGGATGTGGCCTTATATAAAAAAGTTTTATCTAAAAACCTTTGAGCTTTCCCAAATGGGATTTTCCTAAGTCAATTTCTAGTTTATGAAACAAAAGCATGTGTGTACATTGGAGGGGACTCCCCAGCACAGTCCCTCTGAGATGTCTCCTCTGAGATATCATTGTAAGTAATTTTGCCCACTCACTTCCTAGAGCAGTGCAGAGGGTGTGTCCTGATGTCAGATTCTGCTCATCTGTTCCCCATAAATCTCTTGTAGTTCCATCGCTCTTCCTGGCCATCAGAAATGAAGGGTGCGTGCCATGGTGCCGCCCTGTTATTTATTCAACACATAGAAACTCCTCTCCATATTCTCCATGCTGAGTCTTTTATTCCTACTGTTGTGTTTCGATAAATGTTTCTTTTTTGTAAAAATTTAATTATTGGTCATACTTAATTGAGAACTCTGAAAACACTTGTATACATAATAGATGATCACAAAATTCAAGGGTTGCATCTAAGGAGGACATGTAACAACAGAAATCACAGAAAGATCTTTCTTTAGAGAAAATTTCAAGATCTTTCTTTAGAGAAAATTTCAAGTACTTTTTGTTGTTGTGGGCAGGCGATGTTAGTTTGTTGCTGTTGTTTTCAAATTGATGTTTTTTTTAAAACGTGACATTTTGAAATAAATTTTGTTAGTAACACAAACTCTGATAAACTAAACTCAAAGCCAGTCCTTGGTATTGAGGTTATTGTAATGAATAAAAAAGATCATTCTTTTTTAATGTTCATTATCAAACATTTTCTTTAGGAATAGAATTGTCATCAGATGGACAGAAAACTGTATAAGTTATAGGAGCTAAGATGAGCTTGTTGCACGTAATCAGTACATGACTTTACAAAGACTTTTCAAATAAAGTTGTTTTTGAACAGCAAATCTAATGTCTCTGTGCCTCAGACATGGATTTGAAGACAAAGCAAGCCCTTGTATCTGAGTTCAATAAGAAGCCTTGAAAGTTGATTCTACTTCTAAGTACTTCACACAATACCTGTATATAATCAATGCTCATAATATGATTTCCCTTTTACTCTATCCCCTGAGACCAATACTTGGTTTATCAGTCTTTTATCATCTACAATGAAGCTGTGTGTATACAGAGCTGTAAATATTGTTGCTTTTAGAATATATTTACATTTTCATTAAAATAGTCTCATACTATCGGGGCTGGAGCAGTGACGCAGTGGTAGGGAGTTTGCCTTGCATGCGACTGACCCAGGACAGACTTTGGTTTGATTTTCGGCATATGGTTCCCTGATCCAGGAGCTAGGAGCAGAGCCAGGAGTAATCTCTGAGTGTCATCGGGTGTGGTCCAAAAACAAACAAACAAAAAAAGTTTTATACTATCTTAATATTTCTACACTTTGCTCTGTCCCCTCTATGTTTTGGGCTTACATAAAAATATGAGCTAGAGAATGGGGCCCGGGAGATAGCATGGAGGTAAGGCGTTTGCCTTTCATGCAAAAGGTCATCGGTTCGAATCCTGGTGCCCCATATGGTCCCCCGTGCCTGCCAGAAGCAATTTCTGAGCATGGAGCCAGGAGTAACTCCTGAGCACTGCTGGGTGTGACCCAAAAAAACCAAAAAAAAAAAAAATATGAGCTAGAGAAAGAAAAAAGAAAAATAATATTTAAAACATATAATAATACTCATAGGCCAGGAATTAGTACAGTAATTAGGGCACATACCAGGTATGCACCAACTTTAGTTTCCTTAGTGTTACTAGGCACAGCCCTGCATATCCTCAAGCACCACTGTAAGTCTCTCAACACTGCCAAGGTAAATCAGGTATTCCTAATATCACAGCACATGAACAGCACAGCATCTTCGAGCCCTACAATGAGTCACCAGTCTGGTTGGCTGAGAATCAATAATGGATTTGTAGAACCTCCTGAGCAATGTTTAGGAAAACTCCAAAGTCTAAAAAATGAAATTAAAAATTGAAAAAAGAGAACTCACTCCTTATCTTATGCATTCCACCTTAATAACATACTTGCTCATCAGTCCCTCTGTTAATGGGCCATTAGTATATTTTAAATTCACCTTATCTACTGCCCCTTTGGTTTAATACACCAAATTGGTTTATACACAACATCCTTTTTCAAATATTTTCAGGAATATTTGCAATTTCACAAATTGTCAAAAATCCCAAAAGTGATTCACCCAGAGAAAAGTAATCATGATTTGCAATTTAGTAGGAGAATCAGCTGAGAAGGAAACAACATTATTGAAACCTGATATTTCAAACTTTTAATATGATTGGCATCTTTACCTAAAATGTGCAGTTCTTGAACCCAAAGTCTAGCTGGCTAATTGGCGCCTAGAAACTTGACTTGTTCAGGGTCTTCCTGAAGAGTTTAATGGAACAAAATGACTCCTCAATGTCTCAGCAATGGGGGGAAGATTTGACTATCGATTTGACCACAATCCCAAGTACATTACAAGAACAGTTATTGCCATCTTGGGGTAGGGTGGGGGTAGGGTGGAACACAGTAAAAAGGAACAACAGCAACACAAAGTTTAAAATAAATTGCATCTGGGGTTAGAGCAATAATATAGTAGGTAGGGCATTAGCCTTGCACATTATCCACCTGAGATTCTATTTGTGGCACTTTAGATGGTCTCCCAAGTATATCCAGAGTTAATTCCTGAACATAGAACATAGGAGAAAACCCTGATCATATTTGGATGTGATCCAAGAAAGGAACAATGGTAGAGGGAGTAAGAGGGGAAGGAAGAGTGGGAGAGAGGAAAGAAGGAAGGAAGGAAAGAGAGAGAGAGGAAAATAGGGGAGAAGAGAAGAAAAAGAAAGAAAAGAAGGAAAAAAGAAAAGAACTTTATATTTAGAGAACCTCAGAACTAGGCTACTCTCATGGAGTCTATGCGTAGAGCCAGTAAAATAAGTCCCCTTGGATTTTGTTTGTCAACATTACAAGTTTGATCATTGACAAGAGCCACCCCACAGGGACTCATGCTAAGCATGGAAGATGCCATTTCAGCATGTGATGAGGCAATCTGCTGGATTCCAGATCAGAAAATAAGGAAGAAAAACGCTCAAAGCACAGCGGTACCATGTGGTCTTGGATAAACTTCATAACTACCACCAGCATTCTATCCTCTTTTTGCTAAAGGTCTCTGCCTTTTGGGTGCACACCCAATGTTCTGGGGATAGAGGTACCAGGGATAGCTGCATGAGTTATAGATGATAGTGTATGTCTAACAGAGTAAAGTGTCAACATTTGTCCAACTCATGACCAGGGCTTGTGATGGATATAATACTCTGCATCTAGCCACACTCAAGCTAAGTTCCCCCTGGAAATCCTGAAAAGCTCTGTATGAGCTTTCCTGTGCCCATAGAGCCAGCATCATAGAGTATCTCCCCTCTGGCATTCCAGTGCTCTGCTCCCTGCCCTCCTTAATGGGGTCCTGGTTGAGGAATCGAGAACATAGTTACACTTGATGTTGCCTGCACAGGAAAATTAGCTCTAGCTGGACAAGGTCTGTGTGACACATACTGCTAGAAAGTAGGTCCCACACCCCACTGAGAGCCTTATTTTCTTGTATCTGTTACAGATGGTCAGAAACTGAACTTTTTTTTTTTTTTTTTTGGTTTTTGGGCCACACCCAGTGACGCTCAGGGGTTACTCCTGGCTATGCGCTCAGAAGTCGCTCCTGACAGGAACGGGGGACCATATGGGAACCTGGGGATCGAACCGTGGTCCGTCCTAGGCAAGGCAGCAGGCACCTTACCTCCTGCACCACCTCCCGGCTCCCAGAAACTGAACTTTAAAACTGGGAGATCATATCTTTTTCTGTATCTGAAGGACAGGTATTTTTGTTGAGTACATAGATGAACAAATGAATGACCAAGTGAACCAAGAATTAGCCAAGGTTCCTGGAGGCTCTGGCATCTTTAAACTCCCTGTTATGAATGCCCATAAGGCAACTCTAGACGGTTTTTTTAGTAAATGTTGAATGAATAAGTGAATGCACGCACATTACCCAGGTGAGTGTTTGCTTATCTCCGAAGCAGGCTCTCAGTCTTAAGAAAACATTCCCTGGTGGGGTTTTTATTCTTCCTCTGCTGATCTCACAGGGGAACCTTATCTACTGTCCCTTTGGTTTAATTATTGCTCTTTGAGATCAGCATGGAAGCCCTTCTGTTTACTGCCAAACTGCCAGTGCAAATGGAGAAATAAAGAACGAGGAGGGAAAATGCCTCCATTATCCAGGTACCAGAATATCCCCTCAAAGATGTTTTTCTTTTAGAGAAGTGAAAGAAAGGTTGAAAGTGGGGGGTATGAGTTTTCAAACTTGCCAAACACATAAACCAGCAAAATTGTGTGGCTGCTTCTATAAATGTTTAATACATTTTATCATCTTGTGACTAAGGTTAAACAAATGTGAGCCCTTTGAGGAATTATTTACTGGAAGCAAAGTTATAGCATTAACATCTGTGTTTCCAATCACTGAGATGAGGAATAGATGAAATAAATCATGAGTAAGTCTCACAAAATAACTTCTGTGTTATTATCTCTAGAAAAGATTAGTAAGTGACTCTTTCAAGGCTTCCTCTATTGGAATTTGAATATTTTTTTCATGAGCCATTTTTAAAAATTCATTTTATTATCTTTGAAGAATTGTCTTTTTTTTTTTTGAGGCATGTTACCATAAAAACATCCACAATAGAAGGACTTAAGAAATTTCTCCCAGGGAATCTGGCTATTCCAGCCAACATCCTCATTTGGGAATAGGCTCACAGTTCTAATATATAACATCCATATAATTTAACCTCGTAAATTTATTTTTTTTTCTCAGTGATGTAATGGGGAGACTGATCTGGAGTTTGTAAATGTTCCCTTTTTCACTGCATCCCCCCCTCGGGCAACATAACAATCTTGACAGTGTTTTATGTGTCCTGATTAAAATATAACGTATTCTTGTATTTCCTGCGGACTCACCCCCTCATACTCTCAGCAGAACATTTTTTAAAACAGGGAAATGTTTTCAAAGCACAGCAAAGCTCGTGTGAGATTTTTCTGTTTGTTTTTCTCCCTGTTTTCAGAAACAATGATCTAATTTTTGTTTTAGCGCAAGGTCCCCTTTACACCCACCCCACAAGCAAAATTTTGTGCTTCAGTTTAACTTTTGAATTCTGACAGAAACAGGATAACTTGTTTGTTATCGTGTTTGAGTCCTCAGGCACCTTCTTTGAACTGTTAGCCTGCCGTGAGGGAAGGAATTGGGCAAATTAATGGGGAGTCCCTCAAGATAGAACAGTAGCAAAGGAAACTTACAGCCTTCTTTATTAAAAGGGAAACTTTTTTATTTCACTTAAATGAGAGGAAGGTCTTTCTCTAGTTTTGCCATCATGAAAACACAAGCTGTGTGATTAGAGGAAGGTGCACACCCTAAAAGGAGTGTATGCATTTGAGAGCCATTCTTTTATTCATTAAATAGATTTTTTATTAATTCCTATTATTTTCAAATCCTCCACTATATGATAGGGCAAAGGGGGTAAAGAAATACAGCCTTGTTTTCAGATGTTAGCAATAAAGTGCCTAGAATAAGAATGGCAGTATTAGATGGATGGATGAGTAGGTGGATAGGTGATGGGTAGAAGGAAGGATAAACAGATGGATAAGATGGTGATGGATGGGTGGGTAGATGAAAGGCTGATAGATGGATAGATGGATAGAAGATGAATAGATGGGTTGATGGGTTGAAGAGTAGATTGATGGATGGGCAAATGAAATGATGGGTGATAACAGTATGGATAGGTAGGTGAATGTATGGATAGATGAAGGGTTATGACTGGGTAAATGAATATATGGGTGGGGACTAAGTGCACTGATGGTAGATGGATGGTGAAGAAATAGCTTTACCTCACTAGAAACCCAAGTTCTCACACTTTGTATATTTTTTTCTGTCTAATTGGCCTGTTTTAGAGTTTGTTCCAAGAAATGTCCTTGACATTTCCATTAGCAATAGGTCTCTGATTTCTCCTACAACTAGTTCTTTTTACATGTAGGTCCCTTCTTTCCTGCAATCACACCAAAAGCTCAGTGACTTGTTATAGATCATCATTTGGCCAGATTGACCTCGTTGTTGTCGTTGTTGTTGTTGTTGTTGTTGTTTTTGTAGTTTTTACTGCTCACATAACCTCAATGGATTTGACCTCAGTTGGGCTCACAGAGACTGATAATGAAACTGGTTGACATTTGCCAGGAGTCCTCTTCATGCCAAGTTCTGTGCCAGATGCTCCATGTGTGCCTGATTTCATCTTCCTTCCTCTCAGCCCATGAGATAAACACACTGCTAATCTCTCCGTTCTCTGAATTTCAAACACAGAGGCAAGGCACTGCTGAATAATTGGCTCCCTTCATAAGTGTATAGTGCCACCTGGATTTAACCCAGGCATGTTGATACCAAAGCCATGATCAGAGACATAACCTCTTCTGTATCTCTGAAAGAAAACTTTTTTTCCTTTTCCTTTGTAGAGGAACCCCACCCAGTGCTGCTTAGGCCCAGTGATTAGGATTGGGATTAAGGAGAATATAGTGCCAAGGATCAAGCTCAGGGCCTTATAGCTGGCCCCGAAATACCTTATATTGAGGACAATTGCTGTGACTTGTAAACAGGTATAATTTAGCTAACTGAGCATGTCTTCTGCATCTAAGGATTCAGAGCTCCAAGGACTGCAACTAAAATGGCATCCACTGCTTTCCTTCTGAGATTCTCTCCCTAAATGCTCACACTGATTCCTGATGATCTGGTTGAACAATTCTAGCAAAGGAGAAGCCCTTCCTCATAATTTCAGTAAGTGTACACACAAGGTATTGCATGACCCTCCCACATACATCCTTAGCCTCTCATTGACCTTCTGGATCCATTCAGAGTGCTATGAGGTAACGGCTGGTGACACCTTGCCAAAGTAAGGTGCCATGACTAAATAAAAGGGAAATGAATGAATGGGTACCTAAGTAGATGAGAATTTTCTACTATCTGCTTGGGAGTATTGCAACACACTGGCTTTGAACGCAGAGCTCAAGTTCAGGCTGTCATTTACTTTCAGTCTAAACTTAATCAACTTATTTGATGTCTAATTAACACATACTAAAGAGATATTTTCCACAATACTGCATGGACTCCTCAAGTGAATCATATAAATTGTGTACACAGTGTGCTTAATGTGGGCTTAGAATATGTTGAGTATTCATACATAGCAATAACTAGGGAGGTAGTGCAATCATGGACCAACAGGTATGATGGCCTTGGGCTGGCCCATGCATATTACCCTGGTGAGCCTCTGAATGTCTAGAGGTATGCCACAGGCACCTGCTTTAAGCCACATTGTGTGATATAAAGTGAAGGAGTGTCAACTGCAACTGAATACACACAAGCCAGCAGAAAGAAAGAAACACCTCAACTGGAGCTCCTGAAGCCTCTTCTGAAATAGAACTACATGTTCTTGGCAACTTCCCTTTAGGGTTTTGAATTATTTATTAATTAGAAAAAATGGGAATTGATGAGTTTGAAATGATAAAGATGTTCATGCTTTCAAAAACTGTTGTTATGTGTCAAAGATGAAGGATGTGGTGAGTTTGAACAGGAGAAATATGACTGTCAGGTGTCAGCAGGGAGCATGTCCCTCCCCCGGCCCAGGGTTCAAGGTTGGCATGACACCACAAATATTGAGTGCTGGAAAGAGTCAGTTTGTGTCATTTTCTTTGATAGCATTTTTTTCAGAGATTAGTTGAGGTGTGTGGGAGCTTATGTTTTGTTCTCTTGGGGAATAACTCAGCCAAGGCCAGAGGAAACTGCTGCTGTCATGGTTCTTCTGCAGAGCAGCTCTTAGCTGCTGACCTGTGCCAAGGAAGTATTGCATTTCCAAAGAGGGATGCAGTGCATGGTATATGCTATGTGTGATGCACACTGCATAGTGTGTGTATCATGTAGTTCTTCAGTGTGTGTCCTTATAGCTCTTTTACGGACAACTCAATGTGCTCAGGTAGAGTTACCTCTGAATCTCTGCATCCTGCTTGCTGTTGGCTGAGTGCCAGCAAATGCAATGCTTGGTGGACCCCATTCCTGGGTAGCAACCTTTGACTTTCTGTGTTCAACAAGCTCCTGACATAAATAATTGTGACTAAAGGGAGACATTTTTATTTAAAACTGCAGAAGTGAGAAAAAATAGGAGATGTTGGTCTGTACAGAAAGGTTACCATATTCTTTCCTATTCTCTTCTTAGCCATCTAAGAGACGCATTGTTGATGGTGATGCCATTGTGAATCTTTCAGAACAGTTCTGGTTTTGGTGCTTGAGCCATCGTACAACAGACAAGACATTTGCCTTTCATATAGCCAACCCAGGTTTGATACCTGCCACTCCATATAGAACCTTGTACCCAGCCAGGATTGAACCCTGAGTACAGAGCCAGGAATAATCGCTGATCACCACTGGGTGTGGCCTCAAAACAAAAATTTTGGTTTGAATTTCCAGTGTATAGAAGGAGAAGATATACTTAGCACTTTACACCCACAATGTAATGATTCTGCTTGCCAAGCACAATGCAAAAAGGAGAAGAAAATGAGTTCATTTGAAATAGATTTGGAAAAAATGAGTGAATGATAGCACAGGTTGTGTAGAAGCAAAACAAAAATCATCTGAGTTATAGGAAAAAGTAGAGATGTCAACTTTCTGGGCCAGAAAGTTGGAGGGAGAAGAAGTGAAACTTATGGAAATGATTTAACTTGGGTAAGAAATTTGAGGAGATAAGAGGTGACTATCGCTCTTTCCACTTTTAATATTCTGTGTGTTTGAGTTGCTTAGAGCCCATGTTTTGTAGATCTATGGAGGTCAATTCCAGCTGGTTCTATGACCAATTACCCTGGGAAATAGTCACATAGTCACATTATAACTGGAGGGGCAGGTCCAGGGAGCTAAGCCCAAGGTATAACCCACTTGCTTCCATTCTGCCAACTGAGAGAAACTGATGAGTCTCTGGGGGGTGTGGAGGTTTGGTGGGGAAATATCAGTGGTGCTTCAGTTCAGCCAGGAGTGGAACAGGGGAAAGTTATTCGATAATTACTGTCACTATTTTGAGACACAGAGACAGAGACAGAGATTGAGGAAAGTACAACAAATAAAAAATTCAAATTGAAACAACCCAAAAGGTAACAATAGGAAGTCTGTACAGAAGGTCTCAGTTTATCATAACAAAGTGTGCGTATGTGTGTATATGTGTGTGTGCATGCACACATGTGCATTTTCATGGGTGCTGGTATAAATATATATATATATATATTTTGGGGGGGTCACACCCAGCAGTGCTCAGGGGTTACTCCTGGCTCCATGCTCAGAAATTGCTCCTAGCAGGCACGGGGGACCATATGGGGCACCGGGATTCGAACCGATGACCTTTTGCATGAAAGGCAAATGCCTTACCCCCATGCTATCTCCCGAGCCCCTATATATTTTTTAAATATAGATTATTTTGTCCTTTGCAGCTGAAGCTTCAGTTCAGTAGCCCTGAAACAAACAGGGAAGTCAGTGTTATTCTTTGCAAAAACACATCAAAGCTAGTTTCTGGCAACAGTCAAAATGTCTATCAAGGAGGAGAAAGGATCGCAAGGCATTCAAGATCTGTTTGAAGAATGGGTGCAAAAAACACATTGAAGGATAATATGGTTGAA
>PVKC010003633.1:0-20000 GCA_004027635.1 Crocidura indochinensis | reverse complement strand
TATCTTGCTAGCCCTTTCATGCAATATTTTAAGCAGCACAGGTTAAATAAAGGCCCCGAAACACCTGCATTCAAGTTGTTTCCTGAGTGTTTGTTTTGTCATCCTGGGATTTCTCTTTTCTGTAGAGCAGGTCTAGGAAAAGCAAACTCTAACCATTTTCCCCAGTGAGTGGCAACCGAATAGGGCAATCGCCATTTTATTTTGTTTGTGTTCCAACAGAGGCCAATAAGAAAAATAAAAATTTTTTGTTCTGAGTGTTTGATCAGTTTAAATTTTTGAATTATTTTTGTTTTGGGGCCACTCTCAGCTGAATGAATTGAGTAGGAAGAGAAAGAAGGGAAAATGAATGACTGCCTGTATGCATTGGTTTCTACAGATATAAAATATTCTAGAATATCATCAATGGTCACTGGAGTATTGAGCCCTTATGGTTGTTAGGTTCTGGACATGCATGAGAGAAATGATATGTACCTTCATGGACCTCTCAGATATGGGATGAATAGTTTTTGGATGGTGTTGTGATTGGTGCAGCAAGGAAAAGGTTATGAGGAGATAATCTTGCCTGGGATACAGGCTTCCAGGAAGAAGTAGTATTTGGCCAGAAAGTCAGTGTGATGCTCTGAGCTCTGGATAGAGCCCTCAGTGCAGAGATGTGGAGAGACAGAACAGTGGGAGTTCTTTTGGGGTGTAGGGATGAGGGAGAAATTCACTCATTGCTGAAAAAGGACAAGGGACTAGGGAAAGATGCTGGGAATTCTTCATCTCAGGACACAGAATGGTACTGGCCTCAGTTTAAATTTTTGAATTTAGTTTTGTTTTGTATTAGGGCCACTCTTAACTGTGGGCTGGACTCTGTACTCATGGGCCACTTCAGGCAGTTCTTAGGGAACTGTATGTGGTGCTGAGGATTGAACCTAGATTGGCAGTATGCAAAGCATGCACTGTGCCCACTGCACAACTCCTTGGCCCAAACCAATTTAGATTTCTTGCTGCCTTGTAACTGAACCACTAAGAGTTACAAAGAGGCAAATGTTGACACAGATCTTTCAATCTTTGTGAAAGCCAGGAAGTGGTAGACAATGATGCTGGAATATCCAGTATATGATGATACCCTGCCACAAACTAAGCTGCCATGTCTCCAGGAAGTGACGATAGTATCATCTAAAGGGAGGGGTATGTATAGTTTCGTGTAGTCTATGAGTATGTCTAGATTGTTTGTGTACACATACACACACACACATGAACACACACACACACACACACAAAGAGCATGCCCAGATACCTTACTGAGTCTCTGTAGTGTATCTACAGAGAAATTGGGATGGTTCATGATTAAAATCCAAATGAAAGCCCAGATCAAAAGCACAGTGGGTAGGGTAATTACCTTGCATGCTATTGACCTGGGTTCAATTTCCAGCACCCTATATGGTTCCTGAGCACTGTCAATATTGATACCTGAATACAAAACGGGGAGTAAGCCCTGAGCACTGCTAGGTACAGTCCCCAAACTCAAGATATTCAAATGGGGTCGGAAAAGGAAAATTGAGATGATTAATAAGGGAGATAAGAGCATGCTCAAAGTCCGGATGTTAAACTTCCTAAATAGGTGACTCCCTTATAGCCTCCAGAACACTGCTTTCTGCACCTCTCATGTGGCTTGAACACTGACATCTCTAGCTTGGTTCCTGAGTATCAACAGGATGATCCCTGTGTCCCCTGAGTACCCCTTCAATTGAAATATTTTGCATAATTGGTTTTGGTCCACAATCAGCAGTACTCAGCATGAACTCCTGGATCTGTGCTCAGGAATCACTCCTGGTGAGGCTCCTATATTATTTCTCTGCCCTCCCTCCTCAATAGAATATTTTAAAAAATAGATTGTTCAACCTAGAACGTTCATTGACCCAATTGAGTGCTGTACTCACAAGACTCACTTCTCTCTTTCTGGGTGTGTGTGAGCATTATTGGTCAAGGCTATTTATAAAGACAGAAAGAAAAACTTCATTTTATATCTCTCCTCAAAGAACTGACCCCTGGAGGTGCTAGACAGAGGAGACAAACTTCCACTGACCTGGACATAGATGGGGAAGAAGGTGCCATTAACTAACTGTGGGGGGCTGGCACCCCTGGTGGCATGGAATGAGTGAAGGAGGGAGAGCAAGAGAGAAGAGAAGGGGAGTCAGAGTATTTCAGGGTTAAGTTTAATTGGGGAGCTGGGGACCAGGTCACAAGGACTTGAGCCTGGCTTAATTGATGATTTCTGCTTCTGAAAGGGCTTGAGCAGGGCACAGAAAATAATGAACGAACAGCTCACTTGTCCTGGGCAAAGCACACTTTCTCTTGGTTAAAGAAAGTGGTAGTGGGGGGGGGGCATGGCACAACTTCTAAAGGCTTAAGATGTGAGTGAGAGGTTTGCCCCTGATAGAGTTGCAGAGCTCTCCCAAGAGGATTTTTTTAATGGATTCCATAGGAGTTAGGGTTTTTTTTCTCCCTATTTTTTCTTTAAGGGAATTGACACTTGCAACTTCAACCATTTTTAAAATGTATGTCAAAAGCAGAATTTAAATTTACGTTTAAATTCAGAGCTGAGGCCGAAATGGTGCAAGGACTTGGGAAGAGTTCTAGAAAAAAAATAAAAGGTGGTTGGCGTAAGGACCCAGATGAGCAGGTGTGACAGTAACTTTGTTCAAGAGAAATATGGGATTTGGTCTCTAGCACTGAGTTTACATGGCAGGGACAGGAAAGAGCAGTGCTAGGATAGGTCCTGGAGACCCTAGAGTAGGAAGTGGCCGCCTAGTGTTGGGTGTGGTTTTGAAATGATGCATGCATGAAAAGTGTAATTAGCATTATTGTAAATCCTGATACTGAAATAAAAATGAAGAGAGAGAGAGAGAGAGAGAGAGAGAGAGAGAGAAAGTTGTATCCTCTTTCAGTGATATTATTTTTAACTCTAAGATTGAGGAGACTCTGTAAGAGAGAGACGATCAAGCCTTCAACATCTGTCCAAATGCAGGCTTTTAGAGTATCTGTCAATAGCTAATTTTAGCATCAATTAAAGAGCTAATAACAGAGTCTTTCACCTGAGCCCTCGCAAATAACCAATGAGTTCCAGACCTGAAAACTTTTACGCAAAATTCTCAAAAATGGAGTCAACTGAGGATTTGATTGGCTTTTGTTTTTATTCTGTTGACATGGCATTAGGCCCCGAGACATAAACTCAAGATTTGCCTCTCATTGCCTTTCACTCCTGAGTCCTGGGTCTTCCCAAGTGAGGGCCATGCTTACTCTTCATATTTTCCTTCTCCCCAGCTTCTCTAAATAGAGATGGGCTCATCCCTTGTTTATCAGAGTAAATTCCAGAACCATAACCTGAGTGAGGAACTGAGAACCAAATCTTTTTCTGAGCACCCACGATGACACATGGCAGAGTGACATAGGATGACTCCAAGACCTAGCCCTACTCAAACAGGACCATTTATCTCCACCCACAATTACCCTCTCCTGCTGTCATCCAGGTCAGGAAAGGCAGGCAACCTGCTGGCCACACTCCCTGCCACCCCAGGAGCAAGAGCAGTGCAACCTCAATATGGCCAGCAAAATTGAAAATGAAGCTATATACACTCAAACCCTGACACACTAAGACCCATGTCACCTGGGTCTCTACCTTGGCTTGCTGCCTTTATTCTCAAACAAAATCAGTTCCCTACCAATATTCAGTGATACTGTGAAGGGAAGGCCTTGACCTTGCTGTCATTTCCACAGGGCCCAACACATGGATAGTGGTGGGACTTTACAAAAATCTGAAACAGGGAACACTACCTCACCTTATTACCAGTAATTGGTGTCCTTCCTTTCGATTTTTTAACCTTTGTTTTCTAACCAGTCACAAATTTAGAGTCACGTTTCCACCTAGATCATTTCTATTAGTGGAAGTTCGACTTTTGCTGCTATGATGTCATTTCTAAGATCAGTTCCATCACCAGTAGAAGTGACCACTTCCTCAAATCAGGCCATTTAAACAGCAATACAAGTAATAATACCAGTATGGGTGAAAAAACCACATTGTACTTTATCTGTTTTGCTCAAACAGTGACCAGACTATCTTACCTAGTTTAGGGAAAACACCACTTCAGCTTAATCTGAAAAGTTGCTATGTTAAAATCCTCTATTTGCTTTTTCCCCCCTCTGCGACAATGTGACAATGATAGTTGGAAATGATTGCTCTGGACAAGAACTGGGTGCTGAAAGGAGGTAAAGTGATATGCATGATACCCCTTTAGTAACAATATTGCAAACCAAAGTACTTACAAGGAAAGAAAACAGTTCAGAGAGAGAGAGAAAGAAAGATAGGTAAAGAGAGAGATAGGGAGAGACAGACAGAGAGAGACAGAGAGAGAGAGAGAGAGAGAGAGAAGAAAAATGTCTGCCATAGAGTCAGGCTGTGTCAGAGAAGATAGGAAGGGAACTGGAGACATTGGTGATGGGAAATGTGCACTGGAGAAGGGGTGGGTGCTAGAACATTGTATGACCAAAATGTAATCATGAATAACTTTGTAATTGTGTATCAATGGTGATTGAATTTTAAAAAAATCATTAAGAAAAAAGTAAAATAAAATTTCACTCAAAAATAATCCTTTGTTTGCCCTGGTAGCCAGACTTGAATTCCACAGTGCCTTGGAGACATACTCTTTGCACATGCTCTCCCAATCAGAAGATCCAGCTCAAAGACTGGGCAACCTCTTTTGATTCCAACATCAAATATTGGACCTTTAGCTGGCAATTTCACTGTTAATACCAGTGATAAATTACTGAAGACTTTCATTTCCCTTGAAACAATAGCTAGATAAATAAAACCGAAGTTTTATTTAAAATTGGACCAGCGCTACTCATCCATCCCATCCAACATGATTATATTATTGATAAAGAGCCAGGACCTTATTTTACGCTGTGTAATCCCAATAGTTCAGAATTAGCTGAAGAGGATGTTACTGCACCAGGGAAAGTGCAGCATCAACCAAACAGACTCTTATGAATTTTGTGACTGCTCAAAGATATGTGGGAGTACATGGGAGAATTTGAGCAGAAGCATAGTAGGAGCACAAGAAATGTTTGTCTCCTGCTTAATTGAGTAAACAGATGGTTGAGTGACTATATATCATATCAGCAAAAGGGGAAAAATTACAATTGATCTGACAACGATTCAGGGTCAGCATTAAGAGCTGTTCCTTTAAACTGGGAGTCTCTATCAAGGCCTCCAAAAGCTGCAACTTTTAACTACAAGGAAGTGACCCAGGCTCTCAATTTGCTACTTCATCTGTCCCCTTCCCGTAAGACAACTCAGTTGGTCCCTGGCCCAGTTTTTCCATCAAAGGTAGAAAGTAGTGCAGTGGCCAAATCTTTCGGGGGTCAATCCTGTAGGGTGTGGGGCAAAGCCAAGGGGGAACCTGCTGATTAATGGGCAGCTGGCACCCCCATCTTAAGGACTGGTTCTTAACTGCTTCCTAGGCTCCAGAGGTCTAGAGCACTTCAATCATCTTTTGTATTTCTCATGAAATTTTTGGATGTATGCCACTCAGTACGAATTGGTGCCTTAGAATTGCTGGATGGACCTGCTCCCTTCAGGGCATTTGTGGACCCCAGCAGCACCCCGAGGTTGTTATGCTTGACCCTGATCTTTTTTTTCCTTTTTTTTTCTTTTTTTTGGTTTTTGGGTCACACCCGACAGCACTCAGGGGTTACTCCTGGCTCCATGCTCAGAAATTGCTCCTGGCAGGCACGGGGGACCATATGGGGCACCGGGATTCGAACCAATGACCTATTGCATGAAAGGCAAACGCCTTACCTCCATGCTATCTCCCGGGCCCCGACCCTGATGTTTATGTTCACTTTTTGTTTGTTTGGGGACCACAGTTGGTGGTGTTCAAGGGCTACTCCTGGCTCTGTGCTCGGGGATTATTCCTCATGGTGCTTGGAGGACCATATGTGATGCTGGAAAACAAGCCCAGGACAAATACATGCAAGGAAAGCACCCTACCCGCTGTACTACTGGAGCAGACCTTTTGCTCTCTTTCTTATCTGTCCCTCACCTCTGTTCTGATTATGAGCGCTTTGGCCACTTCATCAACCCTCCCTGAAAGATATCTTCTAAATCTGTGCTCCCCAGGATAGAATTGTATTGCAACAACCCCATAGTTTTCATGAAAGGCAAGATTCAAACCTACCAGCTTGGGCATCTTTATTCTAACAGGTTCCCCCAGTCCTGAGTGCATCTTAAATGTGTTGGCCCGATGCCCTATCCTCACCAGTACCCCCAAACAGCTGCACCAGAACAGAACCTCCCTCAACTCAGGTTGGCATCTCTCTATCATCCAGGACTTTCTTTATTCTCTCAAATGAGCCTCTTTGATAACTCTGAACACACACATATACAGAGGCCCATGTGTGCCATAACTGCACACAGAGACATATCTGCACAGTGCATACCTGTATGCATGCACTCCCATTCTTACACTAAGGGAAGGAGCTTCTGATCCCTGTTCATGACCCCCTGGACATTGCTGGCTGCCTTTACCCTTGTCACCTCCATCCCTGGCTCCTCCACTTGGGAATTTCAGGAACATTCCCAATGTTAGGGAAATGGACTGCATACTGCTCCTTTTTTATTTTTGTGCGAAGTACAATCTATTAAAAAAAAAAAAGAAAGAAATTCTTAAGAAACTAGGACCTGGGGCCCGGGAGAGAGCATGGAGGTAAGGCATTTGCCTTTCATGCAAAAGGTCATCGGTTCGAATCCTGGTGCTCCATATGGTCCCCCATGCCTGCCAGGAGCAATTTCTGAGCATGGAGCCAGGAGTAACCCCTGAGCACTGCCAGGTGTGACCCAAAAACCACACACAAAAAAAGAAACTAGGACCAATTCTTTGTCATCTGGGAAAACAGGATGAGGTACTTAATTGAAGTCTTGATACCAACTGATGATTTTTTTTTCTTGTCTCACATAGGCCTGGCTCAGGAGAAGGGGCAGTTATTGAATAGTCTCATGTCTCCCCTTCAGGCGCCACTTCCGAGGCTGCAGTCATTCTCCTGGAAATGTGGGAGCTCAGGAAGACATGTTTCACCTGGGGGTTACTTCTTCCTAGAAGGTTTTTATTACCCAAATGGAGACAAAGAAATCACGACTCCCTCACAATTACTTCCCACCCAATGAGCCGCATTAATGAAAGTTGGCCATTTCCTGTATGAAAATGTCACGTTCATCTTTGCCCTTAATAGTTTTTTAGATCAAGCATTTTTATCATACAAATGAAAAGGTAGAGAGCTTTATGAAGAGGAGCGATATAGATAAGAGATATTAAAGTGTGTAAAATGGCCAAGCCTGAAAGTTGTCGAATTGAACAGGAAACTGTTGTCCATTATGCCAACTTAAGAGGCATTTCATAGTGACCTATGACCTCCAGACTGGACAGTGTCTGCCATACCTCTATAACTGTGGTCCCTTCACCTGTCTGTAACCTGGAACAGGCACAGAGAGAATTCCAGGACCCTAGTAAGTGGTAAGCAGAGCAAGCTGTCAACAACCATTAGATTTCTGTGATCACCACAATAGATTACCATTCCCTAGTTAAATGGGAAGAAAACACCTCCCTTGCTTTCAGATTTTCATTCATTTATCCAATACAAATTTTCCACCTGCTTACAGACTCTCCTGGAAAAAAGGACTGAAAGGAGGTGAGGCCGACAGTATATATTATGGTTAATTGGTCTTTCCTCCCTTGTGAAGATGGTGTGTGTGCGTATGTGCATGTACATGTGTTTGCAGGTATGTAGCATGTATAAATATCTATGGATCAGCGTCTGCTGCTCTTATGAAGCCACAATGAAACAACATTCCTGCATGGCAGTTTTGAAGAGAGAGTTCACAGTCAGACAGACATCAGTATGCTTGGGTTTTCTTATCATCAGTATGCTTGGGTCTTTTTATGTCATCTTAGTAGAACATGGACCCCACTCAGGAGGGCCCACTTTCAGGACCTTGTTACCTCCCAAAGGCCCTGCTTCCCCCATTATTCTACTGGGAGTTAGTGGAATCAGAAGAGTGAGTGGTTCGAACACAGACAATGAACAGAACTTTACTCATTAGGTGCCTGGGAATACAAACGAGAGAGAAGTCAGTAATAGGGCTGGAATCTGGGGGGTTCTGGGTATCCAGTCTAGTCCCTCCTAATTAAGCTCCATTTTCTCTTCTTCCCCAAACTCCCAGCCCCTTTTCTCCAGTCTTAGAATGGGGCTATGGCATTTTTTATATCTTTGTGTTGATATTGCTGTTTGAGGGGCCAAGGCAGTGAAGGTGCAGAGCTCAACAGATCGGTGCCTTCCCATAAGCTGGGAGCCCCCTCAAGGCCAGGTGGAGCGAGATTGCCTCTTCCCACACTTACCTTTTCTCTCTGATCCTTCCTCCCACAGTCCCCTGCTATCCCTCCAAATGTTGCTTTTCACAGAGTCAAGCCTCATTGTTATGTATGGAATAAATGACCACATTTTGCCACACAACTCCTGAGATGAAAGCTCCCCATGGTATCCTAAGCTGCCCTAAATGTCCAAGCTTTACCCTGCCTGCTCCTCCCTCTTCAGAACAAAATGATTCCAACACACACAAACCCTAGGAGCGTGGTTTTTTTTTTTTTAACCACATTTCAGAAAATCACAAATACCTTTCACCTTCTCTGTCTTTGCACTCCTCATTTCGCATCTGATGGAGCTTTCCCTGCTTCTTCCTTGTGTTTTCTCTTCCTCATGCCCACTGCCACGTCCCTCAAGAAATCCTCCTGACTACTCACTCCATGGTCCTCTTTTGATCATCCTCTTTCAACGCTCTCAGGCTGTTCTGAACATCTCAGTATATGAATCATCTTGTTATGTGTGTTTTATTTCTTCTCTCTCCACAACAGTTCTTAACAGGGAACAATTTTACCGCTCAGGGGACACTGGACAATATCTAGAGACAGTTTTGATGGTCACAATCATGAAGATGGTGTTACTAACTTTTAAGAGTCAGAGGCCCCTGAAGATGCTATTAACTTATCTACAGTGAGTGAGAAAACTACACATACAACCAAGCACTTTCTGGTCCCCATGTGTGAAGAGCCAAGACGAGAGCCCAGGTGACCTCAGATGCTCTTTCTTTCTTTTTGTTTTGCTGTTTTTTTGTTTTTGTTTTGTTTTGGGTGTGTGTGATTTTGTTTTGTTTTGTTTTTGCTATGCCTAACTAACTGTGGCCAGGGATTATTCCTAGCTCTGTTCTCAGGAATTAGTCCTGGCAGTATTTAGGGAACCATCTGGGATGCCAGGAATCGAATCAGAATCAGTCAAGTTCAGGGCAAACAGACTACTGCTGTGTTATCCCTCCAGCCCCTTAATCTAATTCTTTTTTGAGTAAGTGTCCTTGCCATGACACCAGGCTATCTCTGTGAGATGGCACCAATGACTCAGGAGCGGATGCACCAGTGCACCTGGAGAGAAGCAAGATAAGAGAATATGGGGGTGCTCGTCTCCCAGCTACTCCTGAAGGTACTGGAAACCTCACACTCCTTCCTACCCCCCACTCCCACCCTCACCCACCCCAGGACTCTGAAGTCAAGAGAGTAGCATCTAAAATGGTTTTTCAGAAAGAAAAGGATATAATGGGGGAAGAAAAGAAAAAACAAAGAAAGGTCTGATTTCATGATAAATTCTCACGCTCTGCTTTTGACATGAAAGGACATCATTGTCTCGGTCAGCAATGTAAATCATTGTAATGGGTGAACCCTTGAAAAGGAACATGGAATTTAAAAATGGAAACGGGACAGCCCACCCACCCCCAGGCTGGCTGTGGGAAGTGCCCATTTATTACTTAGATGTCCTTATAGCCGGTTGCCCGATGGAATATTAGTGATAACTCTGAGGAGCACTCCTTTCCCAGTTCATCACTCAGGCTGGCCCTATCCTCCTCCGGCCTTTGCTCCATGCCCTGATCTGCTTGTGAACAGAACTTTCATGAAAACTGCCACTGAGCAGCTCCAGGAGAGCAAGGAGGGTTCATTGTGAACTGGTGCCAGCAGCAACAAATCAGCCTGGAAGTGGTCAGAAGGACCCATTTGAAAGGTATTATTACAGAATGTGAATTGATCAGGGGACTAGAGAAATTACAGTGAACAATGCACCTTTGCCCCTCTCCACCCACCTTCCTGCCAGGCACTGCCCCTCCCAAGCAGGAACTTGCCCTCCATGTAGAGCTCATGTGAAGAATGGTGTCCCTCCTGGAGATTTGCAAATCAGTGTCAGGCTTTGATGAGAAAGAGAGACAGGTATATAGAGAAAAGATAGGAGAGGAGAGAGTGGAAATAGAGGGAAGAGAAAAGAAAGGAAGTAAAGAAGAGAGAAGAGTAGAGAGAGAAAAAGAGTGAAATAAGTGAGAGGATTAAATAAGGGAAAGGGAGAGCACTTATACTTTGCACTCCTGTACCAGAGTACAGCAGCTAGATCATGAAGCTTCCAAACTACCTGCTTGAGCAGTGAAATGCCCATGAAACTGACCCCCAAACATAATGCCCTAAACATAAACTTAAGTCTTCACCACATGCTGTGTGTCAACATGAATTGAGGGTCACAGGCCTGGTTACGATGATCCCCATATCCCAAAGAGAAAATAAAGTTGCTGCCTACTGTGACCTTGACCAAAAAGAAGACAGAAATAACTGCCAGTAGCCCTGGTGGTGACCTTAAGCCATAGTGCTTGCTGATGGTCCTCGTTATTACCACCTCAATAAATGATGTCATGACTGAGAGCTGCTCTGTGCTCTGTCCCAGGATTCTTCACAATGACAATGGCCCCAGAGCAGGCATTTTGCTAAACAAGCTGCCCAATGCCACGTCTGAGGGTGTCACTGCATCACTCTGCAGACCCCACAGTGGAGTAATGTTCCTGGGTCTCTCCCTCCAGGATATCTGTGCATGGAATGTCAGGGAGTTTTGACATGGATTTTAGTAGAATGCAGGGCAACATTTTCCCTTTAGTACTGACATATTTACTGTCCCACATTTCTAACAAGGAGAGCACCAATGTGACCAAATCATGATTTGATAGATACTTAGGCTTGCGCTGTAACTTTTTTTTTTAAAGAATAGTTAGATTTGTTTTGCTTTGTATTTGGGCAACAACTGGTGATGCTCAGGGATTACTCTTGACTCAGTGCTCAGGAATTTCTCCTACAGTTGCTCAGAGGACTGTAAGTGATGTTAGTCATGTTGAGTCAACCACACCCATTATATTAACACTCTGACTTCAATATAATCAAATTGATAAATAAAGCAAATAGAGTAAAAATATTCCTTAAAAGTGGGGGAGATGTGAAACTGAGATACAGGCTATGCAGTTCTGTAAATATTGATGATTGTCATGTATTGGATCAGTGGAGCAGTCAACTTTCTGTTGACTCAAGAAAACTTACTCTTGCTTCCATTGGGAGATCCCAAGTTTTCCTTCTAATTTTCCCTAGCCACCCCATCCCCAGTGGTTAAAAGCTGTTTCCTCTGTGGGTTGCCCCATAGCACTCAGAACCAATCATATTATTCAGCATTTAGGTACCACATCTTTTTTCACCTCTACATTGGGCATTGCCCTGGCTTTTATTCACCTGGTATTTCCAACTCAGGCATGACCCAGGTTCATATTTAGAAATAAGATCATGAACCTTGCTTCTGCAGCATCTACCATCTAATGTAAAAGGGTAAAAGTGTACGCATCAGACCAAGAAAACTCTGCAGCAAGAAATAAAAGCTTCTAGCTTCCCTAAGTTTATAGTGAAGGTCCTGGCTGGCAGCTGAGAACCAGAGCAATTCATAGTAAGGCGAGGCTTGATGGAGCCATTTGAAAGTATTACCAAGAGCACCTTTCTCCTCAGAAAAATTGAGCTTTCTCTTTACATGCAACTCCACTGACTGTGTAACTTCTCACAGGAATTAGTTTTAGTTTGGTGTCCTGTGTTGACTTCCCAGTTTTCAGGAATAGGCATTATTACCTGCTTCTTGTACAAGACCTAGATGTGAGGTTTGCTAAAGGAAACTCAGGGTAATAGTGGAGTATGGGGAGGAGAATGGGAGTTGAAGGCATTCAACAAAGCATCTTTAAGAAGAGAGAAGGAGGGGTCCGGGAGATAGCATGGAGGTAAGGCGTTTGCCTTTCATGCAAAAGGTTATCGGTTTGAATTCCGGTGCCCCATATGGTCTCCCGTGCCTACCAGGAGCAATTTCTGAGCATGGAGCCAGGAGTAACCCCTGAGCACTGCCGGGTGTGACCCAAAAACCAAAAACCAAAAAAAAAAAAAAAAAAAAAAGAGAGAGAAGGAGAGAACACAGACCCCTCTGATTTGAGACATTTTGTGATTATTATTTAACACCTAGCACCTCCTTGGAAATGATTACTTGGTCTTTGCCCTGCAGTGGCCTGTAGATACAGGCACCTTATAAATGGGTTGAGCAGAAAGCCTGAAACCTCTGAAGACTGAATCAGCGACCGCTTTGATGTTTCTGTTTTGCACAGCACCGAGAGCATGGGAAAGCTGGATTCTGGATATATCTCTGTGCTTTACTCTGTGCTGAATTCTGTTTTGTTTCACCTTGTTAGAAATTACTTCCCTGATTCGTCTTTCAACTTATTTCTCTGAATGTTCTTCCCATTTAAAAATAATGTTGGGTTTATTTTTAGACCCTAATCATTAGTGCTGGGAGACTTGTTTCCAAACACATTTGTTCTTTTCCTTTATTTGTACAATATTGGATTCCTTATTTAAAGTGTTTTTCTACTCCCCAGCTCTCGTCCTACATTCTGGGAGAGCCTGGGGGCAAAGAATAGACTCTCTGTACTTGAGAAATTATGGACAAAATGTGTCCTGATCTTTTTGGGTTTGCTTGATTTGTTTTGGGGTCACACCCAGCAATGCTGCACTCACGAATCACTCCTGGTAGGACTCAGGAGACCCTCTGGGATGCCTGGGATTGAACTCAGGCCAGCTGCATGCAAGGCAAGTGCCCTACCCGCTGTACTATCTCTGTCCCATGTCCTAATCTTTCTTTGGCTGCTTGGCACTGGGTAGCAGGTCACAAAATTGCAATTTTAATCATTCAAAACAGATAAACAATTGACTCGTTAGGCCCCAATGTGCTTAAAATAAAGGTAAACTGGTAATTTTTTGACATGTAAAATATATAAAATTCATTTTAATTAAATCCATTCTTTTTAAATGTATTTATTTAAACAAAATTTATCACATAGTTGACATAACTGATCATAATACACTTGTTTCGGGATGACAGAAAGCGAAGTTATTAAAAATTAGAAGAAATAGAAAAACCAAAAAATAATAAAAATAAAATAATAATATTGAAAAGAGAAAAGATCATTAGAAAGCATATCATAAAAATTATTGTATCTCCAATAAAACCATTAATACAGTACTGGAAGGTTTAGTAAGCTCCTTTTTTTAATTAAATGAGCAGTTTCACACCCAACATCTGGATTTCAAGCCTTTTATAAGGCGTGGTGTGAAAACCAGGGTAAGGCACAGGCATTGCAAGCAGGTTGACCCAATTAAACAAGCACTGCCGCATAAAGTCATGCACTACCTGGCATCATTTCTGAGCACAGTACCAGGAGTAATCTCTAAGCTCTACCTAGATATAATCCCAAAACTTTACATCCTCCACCAAATAAAAAGTCGACATAAAAACAGTAAGGCCATTGTCCTACCTGTTGGACACACTGGTGGGCACATACATTCTCAATTTGTATTAATACTCCCCGATGTAGTTCATAGGTTGATACCAGAAAGAATCCAGCAGCATTTTGGCCTCTGTGTGCAGGTGGAGGGAATAAGCCACCTGTCTAAGGAGGGCACATGACATACACCAGGGCAGACTCTGCCAATAAAATGTTCAGGGGTCATGCCTGGACCATTCCCTATCCCTTACAGTAGCAAAGATCAGGCTATAGTTCCAGATCCCAGCACAGGACTTGTTGCACAGGCCATTCTGGCGCCTGCTGTTTCCATCACTGTGCCTATCTAGGGATGATGGTGAAGGGGCCAACCTGCCTGTGAGTCTTGAGCTCAGAGCTGGCCAGGTAGGGAAACTTTTTCTTTAATATTTTTATTTAAACACCTTGGTTACAAACATGATTGTGGTTGGGTTTCAGTCATAAAAGATGGCATTCCCCCCCATCACCAGTACAACATTCCTACCACCAATGTCCCAAATATCCCTCCTCCCCTCCCCGCCCCCACCTGTACTCTAGACAGGCTTTCTATTTCCCTCATATATTCTCATTGTTAGGATAGTTTGCAATGTAGTTATTTCTCTAACTAAACTCATCACTCTTTGTGGTGAGTTTCATGAGGTGGAATGTAACGTCCAGCCCTCCTCTTTTTGTCTCTGAAAATTATTGAGAAATGTTTTTCATTTTTCTTAAAACCCATAGATGAGTAAAACTATTCTGCATCTTTCTCTCTCTCTGACTTATTTCACTCAGCATGGTAGATTCCATGTACATCCGTGTATAGGAAAATTTCATGACTTCATCTCTCCTGGCAGCTGCATAATATTCCATTGTGTATATGTACCACAGTTTCTTTAACCATTCATCTGCTAAAGGGCATCTTGGTTGTTTCCAGAGTCTTGCTATGGTAGGGAAACTTTTTGAAGAGAGACACGCAGTCTTGTTTCCTTTCAAACCACACACTAACTTGGAAGACCAGGGACAGCTGAGGATTTGCTTTGCTAATGTCTGTGACTTTTAGTCACACTAAGGGAAAGTTCTGTTTAATTCTGGCTCTATTCTTAAAAACAGACTTGCCTCACCTCCTGGGAATCACCCATTCCATTCCATTTCTGAAGACCATTACTCTGATACTGGTGATCCTAAGATCAAGCCCTGCAACACATAGAGCTGAGCACTGCACTTTCCTCACCCCACCCACCCACCCAGGACACTGTCTTTGTAGACTTCAAAGTGGCTATGTCTGCTTTAGCCTTATGAGCAACTATACAGTCTGGTAATATAGTGCCTGGATGCTCCAACATGCGCTCACATCCCAGCAGATTATGTAAGTAACTCTCTGGCCTCTGTGACCCCATCTGGGGCTAAGGGAGGCGATCAGCTCCCTGTCTGTCAGATAAAAGCTTTCTAGAGCTCAGCATAGGACAGGAATGGGGTAAGCCATCATATTAGCACTGTGGATGAACACCAAGGTAAAGAATAAATGTGGGCTTCCTCTCTCTGCATATACATTTTGTTCCCCATCTTTTTCCTCATTCCTCTATCTTCTGCTACTGTGGCCTAGCACAAGGAATGAATGAGGGGCCATGAGAACCACCGGGCCTATCACAAGACAGTATGGAAGGATCGAAGCAGCCTTCACCAAAATTTAATTAGCTTTTTGAACATCACTGGGAAATGAGTATAGCCCAGACTTTGGGCTGTATCCTGCACAGCTGAGTTAGAGATGACAGAGATGCACCTGGTTGTCTGCTCTCTATCTCCATGGGATCATCAGATGATTCTAAGGTGACAAGGTGAAAAGCACAGGCTCAAATGGAAACCCAGTTGCTGACACAGAGACCCAGCAGGTTCATCTGCATCCCTCTACCTCCTCACTTCCAACTTAGCCTTGTCTTTCTTTAGCATAGTGTTTTGCCATTTATGTGTAATGCAGCATGTATTAGAAGTACCTTCCTTAATAGTAGTGTTTCATTGTATGTCTAGACCACTTTTTAAAATAAAAAATTGCAATGAGATATTTGCGATGTGGTTGAGTTCAGTCATAGTGGCTTAATACCCATTCCTTCACCAGCTCACATTTGCCAATACCAATGTCCCCAGTCTCTCTCTGTTTTCTCTCTCTTTCTCTCCCCTTCCCTACCCTTTCCCTTTTTTTTTTTTGAAGCACTATGGCTCACAACCTATCACTTTACCTCCTCTCATCACCCAGTTCTTATGTCTAGACCACTTTTATGTATCCATTTACCACTTGATGGATATCAAATGTCTTCCAGTTTGGGACCATAGTGAATAGTGCTGCCATGAGCGATAGTCTCTGAATGGACGTAAATTTTCATTCTTCTTAGCTAGATAGCAAGGATCAAAATTGCCAGAAGACCACATTTTCTGCTCTCATAAAGGCTTCATGCCCAGGAACTCTTTGTTGTCCTCCATGTGTGCTTTCATTTTCATTTTCATTTTCATTTTTTTCAGCTCTCACTTGGGTGAGCAGGAGCTTTAGAAATTTCTAAAGAATCCAGCTGGTATCTTGGCAAACAGGTGTGTTTGCCCTCATCTTCTTTGGCAGTTTAAGTCATACTGTTCCCAAGGATGAGGCTACATGGATATGTTATTGGCTGCCATATTTTATATGTCATCATATTGGCTAATTCCTGGGAAGTAAAGCTTAGTGGCTTAGTGACAGTCACTGAAGTTCCTTGAATGCGTCTGGGGATCCAAGTTTATTATTTAGTTCTCTTCCTGAAAAAAATAAAGTTGAAGAGCTGAGACAGTAGTACAGCAGGTAGGGCACTTGCGTTACACAAAACCAACTTGGGTTCAACCCCTGGCATTCCATGTGGTCCCCTGAGCACTGCCAACAATAATTCCTGAATGAAGAGCCAGAATAACTCCTAAGTATATCGGCTGTGACCACTCCTTCCTCAAAAAGAAAAAAGAAGTTGAAATGGTTTCCAACAGACTAGAGAAATAAGGTCCAAAAGTCAGGGAGGGCACTGAAAGAATCTAAGTCCTTGGATGAAGGGACAGATCAGTTTAGACCCATATACACAAAAAACTATGCTCAGAAAAGCTGTTAGGATGGAGGGCAAAGGAAAAAAGGGAGGTTCCTGGCTGTAAAGGCAAAAAGTGCAACATGGTGGGCCCACAGCATCTTCCTTTAATAAGAAAGGAGACACATTCATCAGGAAAGACAAACTGTTTCCTAGCACCAGACGCTAGAAGAAATTTATCGTGGGGGACCTCACGTAAGGTACATGAGTATGTATATTTAACACAGAACTCCAGCCCGAGCCAGGGGATTTATCTGCCTTTTAGGGAAGTAAATTTCAGGGCTCAGCAGGCTGACAGTGTCTCTTCAAATTTACAGTGTCAGTGTGCAGTAAAGTAGCTGCCTCCCATGCCAGTTTTACTGGACCGTCTATCAATATTTGATCAAATTGGGCCAAAGTTTCAAACTGCCCTTAAATTATATCCCGAGAAAGTGCTAGTGCATGCAGAATGCCTGAGTGGGCTTCCAAATTGAGTCCTTCTGAGTGAGCTGGAAGTATCTTGGAAAAAATAGATCAACACCATCATCTCTGTGCACAACCCTTCCTAAGATGGTTAGTCGAGTAAACCTGCCTGCCATGGTCATCACTGCTTCCCAAAAGGCCACTCCCACTGTTCCTTACCTGTTAAGGCAGGCACCTAGATTTGGAATGTGAAGATGAGTGCTTCATTGTGCATACACATCGAATTGTCTACACTGATAAGGTGAACTGTGTTCTTAGAACATGTGTGTTCATGTGCAAATTAGAGGGGCTTGGAGTGAACCTAAAGCATCAGTTGAGATGATAAAATGTCATCTTGGCTCTGCCTACATCTTTGATATTTGTATGGGATAATTACATGAGCAGGTTCAATGGTTTTATTGCCATGGAGATGCATTCTTTATTACAATCCCCTTCTTTTCTAAACTGGGTTTCCAGGACTCACTGGAAAAGGCACTTTAGCATCCCCTGAATGCTTGAAAAGCTCCCCTCTGACCCACACCCAGTCTGAATTCTGACCATCTTGCCTGTTCCTCCTCCATCACTTGCTTCCCTGTTCCTCAAATCACTGGGACGCAGCTCTGCAGTATAACTGTGAAGACTTGTGGGGGGGTGGGTAGCTAGAGGGTAACATGATGAGCTTTGGCAGTTGTAACTACAGAATTAGAATCTCCTGAACATCAGTGTAATGTTGGTCTAGAAGAGTGATTGTCCCCTTTGCAGGCAGCGGACAGTGTGTTTTGTGAGTCTGGAATCCCCTGGGAAGTAACAGACGGCAGGTGTGGGGACAACTTCATCTCAAGTCTCAAAGCCTTCACAACCACCTCTGGGCAGTTTCCCATTTGGCATCCTGAGGTACCATATAGTTTCTGTGAGTCACTGTGTAAGCCCTTATGTGACTTGCACTCAAAAACATGACTTATGAAGTGCTAGACAGTCCATGAGCCACTGGATTTCTTATGAAACTCTTCCCATTTACTTTTGCTTTGAGTTATAGAATTTGTCCTTTCTTCCATAGCATGAACAAACTTGTCATGGTTCAGATGTCACTTTATTTCCTTCTAATTAAAAACAACATGGGGATTGCAGAGCAGTGGCACAAGCAGTAGGGTGTTTGCCTTGCATTTGCTAACCTAGGACGGGCTATGGTTTGATCCCCTGGCATCTCATATGGTCCCCCAAGCCAGGAGCTATTTCTGAGCACATAGCCAGGAGTAACCCCTGATCATCGCCAGATGTGGCTCAAAAAGCAAAAAAAAAAAAAAAGAAGAGACCCATAGCTATACACAGCGGGGATGATGTTTGCCTTGCACACAACCAAGCTATGTTCAATCCCTGGCACCCCATATGGTCCCCTGATCACTGCCAGGTGTAATCCTTGAATGCAGAATCAGGAGAAAGTCCTGAATACAGCTGAGTATGACCTAAAAATCAAAACAAACAAATATACAAGCAAAACCCAACATTGATAGCAAAGATGATGGAAGTGAACGAGAAGCAATAGTCAAATTGGAAAGAAACAGAAATAGCAAGGATATTGCTTCTCGCTAGGGATGACAAGGATTGTGGGGGTGTACTGCTGTTTTGGGATGTTAGACAGGGCTCCAGCAATGGGTGGTAGCCACCTATCTACCCCATCTGTTCACCTATCAGCTGAGCCATTGTACTCACTGCTCTTCCTGGGTTTATTGTTCAGCTCTCAAAGCTGGTTCTGGGCCACAAATAGGCATAAACAGATCATTTGGGGACCAAGAAGACATGATGGAATTTTGATCTCTTTTCTTTTCCTAACTGAAGTAGTACTAGGTGGAAAAGAGAGAAATTTCATTCCAAGCTCTCGCTTTCTATAGTGAAGACAAAAATATGAATAGTATTAAAACCAAAACATAGTTTGAAGTTTTGCCTTAAAAAATGCCTGCCTAAAGAATGGTCTGCTCTCACAGCTATCTGCCAGTGCTGAGTTGAGACATGGGCCTCAACTCCAGCTTTTGAGGCTTTTTCATCTGCTGTAAACAGCTCTTCTCTGCTTCAGGTTTGAGGGAACGTTTTCTTTGACAAGCAAAGGAACCTTTGGTACCTCTTTGCCTAGAACTAATATTATTGCATGATACCTAGAAAAGAGAATATCTTGACTTCAAAGTATGGTGTAGGAGGAAGGACACAGAACTCTCCAATGGAGGCTTACAAAGCCTATGGTTTATTCAAGAAGGGGACATGAGTAACCTGTGCTGGCAGTGAGTGTATGTGTATGTGTGGGGGTGGTGATGTCAGTCACTATTCCAGATATACAAACCACTCAGCAAACTCTGCTCTTTATCAAAAGCAAACACAGGGGCTGGAGAGATAGCATAGATATAATGCATTTGCCTTGCATGCAGAAGGTCAGTGGTTCGAATCCCAGCATCCCATATGGTCTCCCAGACTCAGGGATTACTTTTGGCTGGCACAAGGTACCATACAGTTACTGAGGATTGAACTTGGGTAAGCCATATGCTAATGCAAACCCCCTTCCTTTTGTACTATCTGCCAGGCTCATGTTCCTATTTCTAGATAAAAATTATGGGAGTATTGGAGCTGTGACTCAGTAGCTGAGTGTAGTTCCCACTATGTGAAGCCCCAGAGTCTAATCCCCATACATAAAATATCCCTATGGAAAGATT
>PVKC010003632.1:0-38371 GCA_004027635.1 Crocidura indochinensis | reverse complement strand
AAAAAAATGGCTATCAATTAAATCTAGAGTACACTTTTCTCTCAGAGTTTTTTATTTATCAAGTTATTCTAGTTTTATCACTACATGAATTATTATGATATAGGATTTTTGCTTTTGTGCAGTTCTTAAAAAAGGAAAACATGAAGCAAATTAATTTAGTTACAATTCCAAAATGACTATTTCAGATGTTGTTTCTTCCAAAATCTTTACTTCAAGCAGCAAGCAGATATGGATTTTTCCACCTAATGTGATCTGTCTTCTGTGGTTTTAGAAGTGTTAGTAATATCACATTTCTTTAAAACTCTCCTCCATCCTCAAATTCTTCTAAACCATTGTTCCTACTATATTCCTCTGGATGCATGAAAAAAATGCTATTATTTCCCAACTGCTGCCCAGAAAATTAAGATATTGATCTCCATTTGGGAGATGTGAAAAATGGTGGTAGTTGATCTAGATATGGGTCTTGGATTTGACATCTTGAACCTCTAAATAGGGATCTATCAAAGGCTTCTCAAAATATCATGATTTTTTTGAGGTATACATGCACAGGTATTTTTACATTTATATTACATGATGTAAATACCTTAATTAAAATGTATTTACATTTATATCAAAATGGTATGAATACCTCAATTAAAAGGACATTTCACCAAATCATTGTATACCTAATCATAACAACATATTACTGAAGATCCATGTGTCAATAATAATGCTAGGTAGTGATAGTAAAGAAGTTAACTAGTATAGAGCCATACCCTTTAGAAAACAGGTAATAAAATACACGAGCTTTATTGTGTTTTGATTCATAAAACCATAAAAATATGTAAGCCGCTATGCTACAATAAAAGAATCATATACCAATGCACAGAAGGTAAATATGAACCAAGTCTTAAAGTGAGACAAGAACATTTATCTGGGGCCAGAGAGATAGCACAGCGGTAGGATGGTTGCCTTGCACGTAGCTGATCCAGGTCGGATGGTGGTTCAAATTCCAGTATCCCATATGGGTCCCCGTGCTTGCCAAGAGTGATTTCTGAACAGAGAGCCAGGAGTAATCCCTGAGCATTGCCGGATGTGACCCCTCAAAATAAAACAAAAAGAACATTTCTCTTGGAGGAAACAGTTCTCTTGTTTTAAAAGCTGAGCCTATCTTAATCACTCAAGTACAGAGTATAGCTTAATTAAAACCCATGCAGTACATTGTGAGGATTAGAACATAAGGGATTGGGGCTGGAGAGATAGCATAAAGGTAAGGGCATTTGCCTTGCATGCAGAAGGACAGCGGTTCGAATCCCGGCATCCCATATGGTCCCCTGAGCCTGCCAGGAGTGATTTCGGAGCGTAGAGCCAGGAGTATCCCCTGAGTGCTGCTGGGTGAGACCCAAAAACAAAAAGCAAACAAACAAACAAACAAACAAACAAAAGAACATAAGGGGTTAGCACTTAACGTTGTCATGTAGGTTTAGTAGGTAAGGGATTATCACTTATGTTGATCTACTAGAGTTGTAGAGCTATTGTTTTGGACATAAGGCATATGACTTTAATAGCAGGACAGTATAAACCAGAGAAGATTCTGGAAACATGAAGTAGAGCCAATGTGGTCACCCCCAGAATTATTCTGGCCTGTAAAGAAGCTAGTCCCTAATGAATTTGGCAAGTGATACTAAAGAGATGATCATATCATCTCCTGTATCAAGCTGTCTTTTCAGTGAGATATAGTCATCAACTTTAAAAGAAAAGCAGGACCATCACTTGAACCAGGGGAGGAGTCAGACAAATTTTAGAGGTTCCAACCTTGGAAAAGTAGAACAGATTTAAGAGATTAGGGTAGATTGTAGGGTCCACTGTGAACTTCATGAAGGACTTAGAAAGATTATTTAAGGAGCCTCCTATAGTAAGTACATAGATTACCCCAGGATAAAACCTTTGTGCTGTAATACTAGTTCTAGATATTTTCCTCTGCATCTCATCTTTTCATAGAGATAGAAAACCCCTCAGAGATCCTTAGGTCTGCTCAGGATTGGCCTCGAAAACTCTCTGGACATTATAGTCAGAATTGAGGTTTTGAAGCGATAAGTAACTGTGATCAGTATTCAACTAAATTCTGGAAGTTTGGGCACTAAGGGTAATGGAGGTTGTGTTGATAGTCTCTTTTAAACCCATTTGTACTTCTAAGTTCCTTAAGAATGCACTGGTAGCTGACAGGGAGACCCCTGCCTGGAACTTAGACTCTGTCCTAAAAAAGTCAGACTTTTCCCCTTAGATAATTTCCTCATTGGAGGAATACATAAAAAGCATCAGGACTGGATCCAGATTCACTCTTTTCTTTAGAGATGTAAACTAAATTGTGAAAAATCATGGGTAAGTACAGCTGAAACTATCTTGGGAGGAAAGGGCAAACCAAATCCCTACCCTACAGAATCAACACCAGCTATACCCCCCACTACAGTTACCATGCTGCCCAGCTTCACTACTCAACCACCTAGCTCTGCTGAGCTAATAATCTGACCAAAACTTCAGGTATTGGTATTTGGGTTGACATCTTCCAATTTTTTTTTGGTGTGAGTATAGGCATCTCCACCCCCCCTCCACCTTCTCCTAATTCTGGAATCCCCAGACAGCTGAAATGATACCCCACAAAAGACACAATGTTAGCTATAGAGATTAGAATTGGAGGACAGCAGGGCTGATCATTTTAATTTTTTTCAGCGTGTCTTCCCAGTAGAAATGCTCAAATTTAGAGGGCAACGTGGATTCAAATCTACCTGATGTTCTGAAACAAAACAGATAACAGAAATTTGCAACAAATTGCTTAGCAAATTTTCTGAGAATGATTTAATGACCTCACTTTGAGATACATTTTCACAAATTTTCTTATTTTTCTACTCTGAAAAAAATAATTTCATTTCCACTTACCTGTAACAAGTAATACAAAATATATTATTTTGTTTTTGTTAAGAGGGTATTCTTTGGGGCCCGGGAGATAGCATGGAGGTAAGACATTTGCCTTTCATGCAAAAGGTCATCGGTTCGAATCTCGGTGCCCCATATGGTCCCCCGTGCCTGCCAGGAGCAATTTCTGAGCATGGAGCCAGGAGTAACCCCTGAGCACTGCCGGGTGTGACCCAAAAACCAAAAAAAAAAAATAAATAAATAAAAATAAATAAAAAAAAAAGAGGGTATTCTTAGAGTCAATGCTGGAGGGAATTTTATATTGGTGTTTGGAGTGGTCTTGGAACAAATGCATTATGAGCAAATATATAAAACATGGTCTTTAAATAAAGTAACCTATAAAAATATAAATAAATAATCAGGACTGGCAACTCAAATTTATTTATTTTTTTTTCAGTCACACCCGGTGATACTCAGGGGTTACTCCTGGCTATGCACTCAGAAATTGCTCCTGGCTTGGGGAACCATATGGGATGCTAGGGGATTGAGCTGTGATCCTTTCTAGGCTAGCGCACGAAAGGCAAATGCTTAATAACCTGAGACACCGTTCTGGCCCCCAACTCAAATTGCTTAAGAGAAGCAAGCATTTTTTTTTTCTGGGTCACACCCGGCAGTGCTCAGGGGTTACTCCTGGCTCCATGCTCAGAAATTGCTCCTGGCAGGCACGGGGGACCATATGGGCACCGGGGATTCGAACCGATGACCTTTTGCATGAAAGGCAAACGCCTTACCTCCATGCTATCTCCCGGGCCCAGAAGCAAGCATTTTAATTTTTTTTACTTATTTATTTATTTATTTACTATGAGCCTGAAGGGGGGTCACAGTTCACCTATAAGTTCACTTCTGCATTGTGAGCAGAAGTACCTGGTCACAGAAATAACAGGTTTGTTTTTACTTTCTTTTTTATTATTAATTAATTAATTAATTACTTGTATCGTTTTCTCTGGAAAGATTCCTGACTTATACTTTTATTTCCTGCATTCTTCACTATGACATTTTTTTTTCCGCCTGAGCAGGGTCCTTCCTCCTCTTTACAGATTACACTGTGTTTCCCATAAGAGGAAGTCAAAACCTTCTCTTATGTATTCTTTCATGATTTTTTTTATATTCTATCAGTTCAGTAGGCTGGACAAGTAAGCAGGCTAACCTCAACTACAAAACAGTTGGCAATGGTGCTTTCTTTTTTTTCCCCCCCTTTTTCTTGTTTATTTGATAGTAGCACTGTTGGACACATCTTTGAATTGGTTTGCCAATGAGATAAAAGGTTTTTAAACTTCATAATTTTAGAGATATAACAAAGCATTTTGCTGAGAGAAGCCCCATAAATAACTTCTTTCCGAGATTGTTGATTGTTTTTCTCTCTGTATTTAATATTTGACATCAAATGTAGAAATAGAAAAGATGAGAAGTAGAATTTCAGCCCTAAAGTTCAAATTCAAACTTGAAATTCAGGCATTGAAACTCTTGAAACATTGAAAGACTTGAAAGTCTTCAATGACAATCAAAATTAAGGACTCAGTCAAAGCAAAGGTTTTAACTGGAGAGATAGTACAGTGGATCGGAAACTTGCCCTGCATTTGGTAGCAAATGGCTGACTGGGGCTTGGTCTCTGAGAAGCCATGTGCTACTCTGAAGCCCATCAGAAGTCATCTTTGAGCACAGTATGAGTAAGCCCTAAGAATTGCCAGGAGTAGCCTCCAAACAAATAAATAAAATATAACAATCAAAAGTAAGTTCGTAGCAAATGGTTTTTACGAAGAAATACAAGTTGCCTTTATACCATTAGTGTTTCCTCAATGACAAAGCCCATTAATTTTCACATTTTCTAATCAATTAATTTAAGGATCTTTCTACCTTGCTCCTATAACTAAGAGTTGCCACTTGGCATATGTAAATTCAGTTTCCACATAAATTAACAACATTTCTAAACATAGCTATAGCTATTACGAATTATTTTAATTTACTAGATTCAAGATTAACAGTGCATTTTCTGACTTTTGACAGCAATTGTTTGTTTGGAAGAATGTTTCCTAGGGTAATGTGGCATGAAAATAAGATGACAACAATCAGAAAGTTTTGCACTCTAAAGAGGAGCAGACAGTGCAGACAATGAGTCACACAGCAGTTTGGAAAACAGCTCCTTATACACACTCAAAATTACACACACTCAAAATACCAATCAGAGAAACATTTGGCTAAATGGTAACAGTTTCATCTGATCAGAATTTCTGGCATAAAAATTATTTTCAATGATTAATGCTTCCTACATGAAAGAACTTATATTTATGTTCAAAACTCTACATGAAAATAGAGAGCATTTTTGAATGAAAAAAAGTACTTTTGTTCTGTATCAATGTTTTCTTAATTTTTCTTTAATTTAGGATAAGACCTTGGCTGAAAGACTGATATTAGCAAGGTTTTATTAAGCACTATGAGTTGTCTTCACTGTGAAAGTTGTTTAACTTTAATATAAATTTAAATTGAGGGCTAAGAGTATAGGTCAAGACAATAACTTCTAAGTATAAAACTGGCTAATCTATTGTGTGACTTTGAATAAGTCAGTCAAATTTTCTGGACCTTAGTTTCATTATTTAAAAAATGAGAAGACCCACCTGGATTAAAACCATTGTTTTATTCTTTTTATCATGCCTTTCTTTCACTGTTTAATTCACTAGGGCAAATATGCCTGTATTTTATTATAATGCCAACCAGTTGCAACTATTGCATTTCTTCTTTAGACATTTTTCTCCATCATTCTTATTTTGTTGGCCCTATTTGTAGACACAATGATATGTAGATTAAGTGCTTCAGATATATATGAAATGTCATCAGGAATCTTATTCCTCTTTAACAAGGGAGTGACTTTTGCAGAAATGTGTGCTTTAGTGTTAAATAAATGCTGATAAAATGGCATTTCCACTTTATCCCAGATTGCAAAAAGAAAATATATACCATAGAAGACCTGGTACTTTTGTCAAATGATGTCCTGCTATAAAGAATATAGCACAAAACTGATTAATCTATTTTCCAAACTGCTGTGTGACTCATTGTCCACACTGTCTGCTCCTCTTTAGAGTGCAAAACTTTCACAAACTGAATTCTCAAATTCAGCTGCAAATTCAGATCCAGACATCTTATTTTAAGCTATCATTCCCATATTTATGGTTACTATTTAAATTCTTCTAAATAATATACATCTCTATAATCATTTTCTAAATAGTCCCAATGATCCCTACCATTCCATGTCAGAGGGTTCTAGCCAGTTATGACCATTAAGATATTGTTGAAATGATGGTGTGCACCTTATGAAACTCGAAAGAAGACCTGTCATCCTCATGATGTGTTTCTCTTTGGGAAGGAAAGCACTCAGGTTCTCATGGCACTCCCTACACCTTCCACTGACTATGCTCCCAACCTTCATGACAGCAACAGAAACCTACAATTACACATCATTAAGTTTCTCTGGAAGTCCTAAACCACAGAAATTGTGAAATCAATTCTTATAGTTGTTTTAAGCTGCCACATCAGGAGAGTAAGTTTTATGCAGTAATGGTAACTAAAACTCAAGTCAGAAGAAAATGTAGTAGCTATTAATTGGGGGAGATGACTTATTCATGTAGGGGGGAAATAATGTATTATATGCATTTTTCTGTAATGTAACATAATTTTTATTTTGAACTCTGTTGTCCAATTGTGGGGAAAATAGCTTCAATGCATTTTGAGGTAAAGCAGTAAATTTATATTTTTTAAATAACTTTTAATTGAACCATACACAGAGAGACACAGTTTGAGTTTCAGTCACACAATGTTTCAACACCCTTCACTAGTGCCTCAATGCCCCCAGTTTCCTTCCTGTGCCACCCACTTCCCTGCCGACCTCTATGGCAGACACTTTTCTCCTCTCTCTCTCTATCTCTCTCTCTCTCTCTCTCTCTCTCTCTCCCCTCTTTTTAAGCACTGTGATTTGCAATATTGTTTTTGAAGAGGTATAATGCATAACAGTGCATAGACATTTAACTCCTTTCAGCATCTAGTTCTTGTCCAGAGTGATACTTTTCAACTATTTTGTCATAGTGGTCATATCTCTGTCCTAGCTTTACTCCCCCCACCGCTTTGTGGCAAGCTTCCTACCATGGGCCAGTCCTCTTGGTTCTTGTCTCTATTGTCTTTGAGTATTACTGCAATACAATGCTTTTTCTTTTAATATCTCACAAATAAGTGAGATAGTTCTATGTTTATACCTCTCCTTCTAATTTATTTCTACCCAGCACAATACTCTTCACATTCATTCATATATGAGCAAATGTAATGGCTTCATTAGTAGCCTTACATTTTAACTTGTTTATTTGGAGTTCTTCCTCACTCTCATACCTGGTAGGGAAGGCACCTATAAATCTGACATAGGTGACTAGCTTTTGGTAATAGTGTGTATGAGTGTCTGATCCCTAATCTTTATAATATTTAGTTTTGGGCATCTACTAAAATATTAATGAAAAACAGATAACTGAGGTGTGTTACCTACAAGAGATAAAAGGTCAATCTTTCAATATTTTTTCTTTCAATATTTTTTTAGATCAACTGCTTTTCACTGTTCTGTCAGCTACAAAATTTTATTAAACTCTAGGGATTTGTACAGGAAACAGAAAAAATAAATCCCACTTAAAATAAGACCCCACTTAAAATTCTATGGCTTTTTATAGAGTTCAAAGGTCAATGCTAATTTAAATGTGTGAACTCTTTTAAAAAACCCTTTCCTTGGCTAAGTGTCATGGACTATACAGGAAGTCTTATTAGTATCAAAAGCTATTCTGGAAAGGCAGGAAGTAAAAGAATCTACTTAAACCATTGTTGGCTTCTTAATATGAATAATCATTTAGGGTGTTTTATGTGGGATACTTCAAGCTACCTTCAATATTTTAAAGCAAATTTTCATTGGGATCTCTCTGGTATGACTGTCTTTATTTCCCTTGAGATTCAGATTAAAGTCAAGATGTGTCTAAATAACTATCAAACATATCAATACCTACTGGCTATAGATAATTAGCATCTTGGACTGGAGTTACCACACAAAGAATCAGAGAGATAGCCTATATAACAGTACAATACTTACACACATTCCCAGATGCAAGGAAATAAATTGCCTATGACAGTGGGTCAGGAAAACTATTCCAAAGTGGCATGCATATTCACATCTCAGAAATGAGTGAAATCAGCTCTTATAATCATACCACTTGTGAATTTTGCTTTTGGTTTCTAGCCTATTTTTAGCATCAGAATTTAAATGATTTTCACCATGATCCATGTTCAGTAATATCTCCAAATTTAGGCCATTTCATCAAAGTAATAACCTAGAGACATGCTCCTATTACATTGTTCCCTTCTATTTTTATCATGGCAAAGCAATTTACTTGTTAGCCTCTATAATTCTCATATAAGCAGAATGATGAAAATCATGTATTGAGTAAGCACTGTGTAAGAAATTTTATCCTTTCATGAGAGGTAAAATTTCAGGGACCATTTGTTCCTTTGACTTTTCTTGTTATTTCTTAATTTCAGGATTATTGTTGTTTGTTAAAAATAGTTGTGTCCTCAAGCTGTATTACCCTGTACTCTATAGATGTGCATTTTGTTTTTATGCCTCCCAATTTTCCTTTTAGTTATTTTTAGTTGCTTTATCAGTTTATGTTATTGATTTTTGATGCCTAGCATGTTTTGGTATATGGCAGCAATCATAAAGGAATATGAAAATATAGAGTGATGACAGATAGAACAATAATATTAAGTCCTCAAATGATGACTACATCAAAGAAAATAAAGGCCTGTGTTATAGCAAGTACTATAACCAAGATCTTAAAATGAGATGGGCACCATTATAAACTGTACATAAAAGCAGTTTGTACATAAAACATACATAAATTCTGATGTTTGAGGCCAGGTAAAAGGCAAGGAATATGACATGGACACAGTGTATAATTATTATAGTACCAAGTGACACAGTGAATTGAGCAAAATATCAATTATGTTGTCCCTTTGAATTTTTACTGCAGCATTAGGAAATGATTTTTTTTTAAGTTTTTGAAAGCAAGATAGTTTTTACTGAACAAAACTTACTTGGAAAGATGTGAGGGAGAAAAAGGAAGAGTATGTGTTCAAGGGAGACCTGGAACTTGAAAGAACCAAAGACCATAGAGCTCGGCTTGACAAAACAATCCTTCAATGGTTTTCACTAGGAGGTTGCAAAAATTCCCCAAAATGGTTTGTTCCCAGAACTCCACACATACATAGACATTAATCTGGGCATTGTCACAGGGAAAACCTTGCATTATTGATGTTCTTTTCCTTATCTCATCACAACCCTCAGATTCTCATCTACTCTTCCCTATGAAGAACCTTGGTTTGGTGATTGGCATCTCTGTTTTCTCCTCTTCCTAGAGTTCAGAATTTGCTTGTTAAAAGATGTAATCTCCCTTGGGATACTTCAGGGTTGGATGATCTCTTCTCAAGTTTCATTATTTTCCAGAAGTACTTTACCAGGACCCTCCTACCTTTCTGCTAGCCATACAACTATTTACAGAACATCTGGTCTTTGTCCTGTAAGTTGCCTTGCCCTTATCATGAAAACTCCCTCCTTGCCCCTGAGAACAAGGCTCTCATCCTTCTTTTAGCTCAATACATACTTTGTTCATCAGGTTTGGAATCTACATTATACAGTTTTCCTGTATGCATGTCTTTAAATGGGGGGTGTCTCCTATAAATATGCCTGATCCATTTGATTTGTTGCTGGTGGTTCAGTAAGGTGGAGAGTGAGTTAGGTATCCTCGAGAAAAAATTGCTCACCTCCTTGCTTGACCACCCTAGCCACCCGCACTGTACTCCAGGAAGTGCCTGGCTTGAATCAGAACTAGTTATGCCTGCTATGAGGATCTACTCAGCAGGCAGCTTAACTCTTGGATTATTCATCAGGCAACCATCAAGCTAAGCCTGAAGCCCATTTGTTCTGCTGGACATGGGAGATGATCCAAGCCACTTATTTCTCAGAGACCCGTGGACTGAAGTTGATGTAAGGAATTGTTCTTTACAGGAAAAGAAAGACAGTCTTCACCTTGGCCTGTCACTTTTTTTTAACAGAAAATAATTTCAGGAAGAGAAACAGTGAAGCAAGATAATTTATTTGTTTTTTTTTGTTGTTTTTGTTTTGTTTTGTTTTGTTTTTTTTGGAGCTACATCTGGAAGTGCTTTGGTTATTCATGGGTCTGCACTCAGGAAGTACTACTGGCATTACACAGGAGACCATATGGGATTCTGGGGATCAAACTTGGGTCAGCTGCATATAAGCCAAGTGCTCTATCCATCGTACAATCACTCGTGCCACAAAGCAAGGTGATTTATATTGAACAAAATTTATATTGAAAGTCATGAGGGGAGAGACAGAGAGAACATGGACTTGAAAAAGCAATCCAGCATTAGGAACTTGTAGCAAATGTATTCTTGTAGAAAGGATACTACTTAGATTCAGGAAATTCTCCTTTCTGAACAAGAGCCTCCCATTTCTCAAAATAACTTGCACTGTGGAATTTCTAAAGCTTGTGTGTTCTATTACTAAAGAAATATTTTTTCTCTACATATGCCATAGAAATGACTTAAATACTCTAGACTTGTGTATTTGCTATAGTTTCAATATCTGTGATGAACTCTCTAATCAGAGCATACACCCCATGACTTCCAAATCCTAATCTCAAAATAACACCTTTTTTACATGGAAAGAATAATCTTTTGATATAATACAACCATTATCAGAATTGAAATAACATAGCAATTCAAGAACAAAAGAAAATACTTTTATCCTGAGAAAGATTAATTTAAATGGACTTCTAGCAAGATTTTTTAATAAAAAATATTGTAAGTATTCCCCTTATACTAAAGACCACGGCAAGAAAACTGAACATATTTAGCATAAATCGAAGGCCTGTGTCAGTCCTATAGGTCAAAGAAAAGGGGAAAAATAGAGGCATTAAGATTAACTAGGACATAATAAAATGCTTATCAGTGGTAGGAATGTTTATATTAATTTTAAAATAGCTAAGAAAATCAAACACAGTGTGCATATAAAAGTCTAATATAGTTGCTGAAGAATTAGTACAGGTAAGGTGCTTGCTTTGCATGTTATTGAACTCAGTTCAATCCCAATGACCCTATGTGTGACACCTGAACACTGAACCAGAAATCGGCCCTGGAAATGTTAGATATGGCCTACCTTCCCCAAAATTAAAAAAACCCACTATATATATGTAAATATATGTATACATACCTATATACATATGCATAATATATATATATGTATAGACATATATATACACATATATGTTGGGTTTTGGGCCTCACCCTGTAACACTCAGTGGTTACTCTTGGCTATGTGCTCAGAAATCGCTCCTGGCTTGAGGAACAACATGGGATGCCAGGAATTGAACCCAGGTATGTCCTGGGTCAGCAGCATGCAAGGCAAACACCCTACTGCTATGCTATCGCTCTGGCCCCCCACAAAACCCATAATATATTAATAAAACATGAAAACATTAAATGTGCTTATCAATGTCAACTTTTGTTTTGAAATCTACATATTTAAAATACCTTTGAAAACCTGTAAGTTTCTTATGAATTAATACACCAGAATTGTGTAGAACTTGTTTAATAAGATTTTTTTTGGAGAAACCTTTAAGATTATTTAAATTGGTCTATCAGACAAACAGATTGGAAGATATGGTATTATTAAGATTTTAACTATTCACTATCTGATCTATGTATTCAATGCATTTCAGCAAGCTCAAACTCAAACATAACCTTAATATAAATAAGAGATAAACTTGAAATGTCTCTAAAATATATGTCCAAAAATAAAAATAACAAAAAAGCCAAAAATATGTTACAAGATAGGGGGATTTTCCACACCCCATATCAAGGGACACTATAAAGTACTAAAAAGCTTTAGTAATTATGACAGTATGTCATATTCACTGTACCTTTTTTCATAAGTGAAAAATAAATCACAGAATAAAACACATTGATCAATACTTGATAATTACAAAGCTATATTTTGATAGCATTACTGAGATAATTGATTTACATGTGAAAAAGAATAAATTTGCATCTCTACTTATTTTACATGTGAGATAATTTCGAGAAGGATTATAAGTTTATATGTAAATAAAGGCATACAAACCATTCATTATAGGCTTTAAACTTTAAAGCATTTGGAAGAAACTAGGTGAATATTATTTTGACTTTTGAATAAGGAAACTATTTCTTTAGCCCCCTTTTTTATATTAAAGCTTCTGGGTTTTTTGTTTGTTTGCTTTTGGTCTTTTTTTTTTTTTTTTTTGGTTTTTGGGCCACACCCAGTGACGTTCAGGGGTTACTCCTGGCTATGCGCTCAGAAGTCACTCCTGGCTTGGGGAACCATATGGGAAACCGGGGGATCGAACCGCGGTCCGTCCAAGGCAAGGCAGGCACCTTACCTCCAGCAGCACCGCCCGGCCCCAGCTTCTGTTTTCTTTTTGGTTTTTGAACCACACTCAGAGGTGTTAGGAATTACTCTTGGTTCTGCATTCAGGATTACCATATGGGCTCCAGAGATTAACCAGAGATCAAACCAGGATTATTCTTGTGCAAGGCAAACACCCTGTCTATTGTACTAATATTGGGTCCTCAAAAGCTTCTTAAATAAAAATGAGCATAAATATTCAAAAGAAAGATGGATAAATGCCTAACTTAAAATTAAGAGCTCTGTATTTTAAAACTACAATCAAAAGGTGAAAAAATGAGAACATAAATTGTAACTAGTATAGGTAGTGTGTAAAAAGAACAATATATTAATGAAAGAAAGACAACTGGAATAAGTGGAGAAATGATATAAGTAGGTATTATCTAGAAGCATAAATCTGAATGGCCAATAAACATGAGAAAGTACATAGAGTCAATGTTAATCAGAAAAAATTGTAAACTAAGTTTCTCACATCAAAGGGTTATTTTCCATTTAGTAAACTGGCAAAAAGACAGAAGTTGGAAATATCAAGTGTCTGTAAGAAAATGGATAAACATATGTGTTAGAAATTGCTGGTGGGAATGTATATAATTAAGATTCTTTGCCAAAAAATTGAAATTTAGTTTGTAAAACAAATGTTCAGATGACTGGAAGTCCAGTATTTCCTCTACTTGGCATAATACAACCTGGCCAGAGAAACCTCTTGCATATGCTCTTCAAGATAAAGGTAAGAGCATTTTCTGTAATTGAAGCTGAAACCAACATATTGTCTGTGTTTAACAAGATGAAATAAGGTCACATTCATACATTGAATAAAATAAGTAAATTATACCAAGACTGCAAATAATTTTAAACCTAAAAAATTGGGGCCCGGGAGATAGCATGGAGGTAAGGCGTTTGCCTTTCATGCAAAAGGTCATCGGTTCAAATCCCGGTGCCCCATATGGTCCCCTGTGCCTGCCAGGAGCAATTTCTGAGCATGGAGCCAGGAGTAACCCCTGAGCACTGCCGGGTGTGACCCAAAAACCAAAAAAAAAAAAAATTACATAGTTTAGGGGGCCAGGTGGTGACTGGAGGTAAGGTGCCTGCCTTGCCTGCAATGGCCTAGGATGGACCGCGGTTCGATCCCCTGGTTTCCCATATGGTCCCCCAAGCCAGGAGCGACTTCTGAGTGCATAACCAGGAGTAAACCCTGAGCGTCACTGGGTGTGGCCCAACCCCCCCCCCAAATTACATAGTTTAGACAATTACAAAAGTTACACAGTTTGCACAAACTTAAATAATCAAATAGTTTAACAATGCATTTATTTTTAGATGTATGATAAAACTGTATAAAGTCAGGTAATGATGAATTCAAAATATAAAATGTTTTTCATTGAGACAGATAAGGGCTGGGATATCAGAGTATTAGCAAATGGGTGAAATAATCTTGCAAAAATTTGGATATTTAGTGAGAAAATTTAGAGGAGTGTTATTATTTTGTATACATGTATCAAATATTAAACAATAGTAACATTAAAAGGTCAGATTTTTTATTTGTTTGGGGGATACACCTGGCAGTGATCCTTTGCTTACTCTTTGCTCTGTGCTCATACTTGAAAGTGCTTAGGGGACCATCTATGGTTTGGAGAATAAATCCAGGTCAGCTGTATACAAGGTAATATCCCTGTACTCTCTGCCCAGCCTCTAGTTCAGCTCTTACACTGATACATATTACAATATTAACATACTCCTGATTATATATTTTAATTATAAAAATGAAGAAAGATATTAAAAAGAAAGAAAAAATAATCTATCAAGTCAATAAACACAGTTCTTTGAGAAAGATGATTTGGCTCCTCAATCAAGTTTCCACTCAAAATTTTTGTTTATTTTGGTTTGGTGCAATACCTGGCTGTGTTCTACGCTTACTCCTGGTTCTGTGTTCAAGGATGACTCCTGGGGCTATACAAGATGCTGTAGATTAAATCTTACTCAACTTGGTGCAGTTAAAGTACTATACTAGACCTCTGGCCCAAAAAGACATTTTCAAATATTAAAGAATTCTAGAAATGTATCACCCATGAACCGTCCTTGGAGTAAAGGCCTATGTAGTATCAAAATCCTACCAATTAGATACAAAATGAAGAATTTATTTTATTTTATTTTTTATTTTTTTGGTTTTTGGGCCACACCCAGTTTCGCTCAGGGGTTACTCCTGGCTATGCGCTCAGAAGTCGCCCCTGGCCTGGGGGACCATATGGGGCACGGGGGATCAAACCACGGTCCGTCCAAGACTAGCGCGGTAAGGCAGGCACCTTACCTCCAGCGCCACCGCCCGGCCCCGAAGAATTTATTTTTTAAGAAGAATTAAATCAATCTTCGTATTGAAGTTAGAATAGCCACTGGGATGTCTATGGTCACAAAATGGAAAGCAACGACTTTAAACACCGTTCAAACAAAACAATAAACAGCAGGAATGACACAAGAAGTAGATTTATTTTTATACTCTATTTCGTATCAGACCACTGACTGAATGATACAGGCAATAATGGAACTAGCTACTAACACACCTGCCAACATATTACTAATTGTACAAGTAATATACAAGTAATATAGTCTTCTTGTGCAATTTTTTTAACTTGAATTTTTTATGAAAGCATCATTAGTTACAAAGTTCTTTATAGTTGAGATTCAATCATAATGTTCAATGTCAACTTTCTTCCACTAAATCCCTATGTTCCCTCCCACCTCGCAGTCTGCTCCTTGATAGGCATACTTGTTTAATTTTGGTTGCGGTTTATAGTGCTGTTGGCTGTTTACAGTATTGTCTTGTTTATAGTGTTGTTGGCTCTATGGTTTAGTTATATACATATATCACATGAATTGTCCAAGGCCCTTACTCTACCCTGCTAAGTCCTGTTTTTCTTCCTACTGCTTCTTTAATTCCTTCCTTCCTTCCTTCCTTCTTTCCTTCCTTCATTCCTTCCTTCCTTCTTTCTTCTTTCTCTTGTTCTTTCCCTTTAAAATTTTTCAGTCTTCTGTGCTATTATTGTATATTTCAAAGATAAGGGAGATCATCTGGTATTTGTCCTTCTTATTACTAACTTCACTTAACATGAGATCCATTTCATCATTTCTTGAAGCTACATACTATTCCACTATATATTTTATATGTAAAATATATTATTATATATATAAACACACCTTCATTATCACCCAAGTTTTCTTTTTTTAATAATATTTTATTTAAACATCTTGATTACGAACAAGATTGTGGTTGGGTTTCTGTCATGTAAAGAACACCCCCCCCCATCACCAGTGCAGCATTCCCATCACCAATGTCCCAAATCTCCCTCCTCCCCACCCCACCCCCGCCTGCACTCTAGATAGGCTTCCTACTTTCCTCATTCATTCACATTGCTATGATAGTTCTCAGTGTAGTTATTTATAACTAAACTCATCACTCTTTGTGGAGAAGGAAAGTACAATATACAATAAGTATAATGAATTTATGATTTACAAATAAAAATATAAACAAATTTAATATGTATGGTTCTATGACTTTGGCGGCAATATGAAACACTAATATAATTTATATTCTATGTAGGTTCTGTATTTTCCAATGCGCTTCACTCAATGTTTATTTCTTTATCATATTTTTATAGAGGACACGCCAGTAGTGCTTGGACACCATTCGCTCCTCATTTGGCTGGACTCGGATATCATATGATGCTGAGAATTGCAATCAGGACATCATATTTATTAGGCATGTACACTACTAATTGAGTTATATACTGAGCACTTTGCTTTTCAAAAATTATTATTGAAGTAACATTTTTCAATTTCTCATTGTAAAGATCTTATAGAAGTTTGTTGTGTAGTGAAGAAACATTTTTATAAAAAAGCAATTTACACAGCTTTAATTCTCTTTATTTTTATTCTGTTAAAGAAAATCACTTCTCATTTTAAAAATACCATGTGTAGCATCACTCCATTTTTATTAGCCAACTTTTTTTTCTATATATATAATCTTTATGATATATTCCCTTTATGTATATCTGCACCAAGTAACACTATTTGTGGTGTTTTTTTAAAAATGTTTTCCTATTTGAAATCTTATTGTCTGAATTCAGTTTAAATTACTTATAGTATAGCTTACATTTTTTAAGTATAGCATTTGTGTAAGTTCTTAATTTTAAATTGGAGAAATTACACCAAGTTTTAGTGAGGGATTACCTCTTGCTCTGCATTCAAATCACTGTGACTGGACTCAGGAAACCATATGTGTTTTGAACCCAGGTCTGTGGCACCAAGGCAAGCACCCTGCCCACTGTAATAGTTTTAATCCCATTTTTTAATCAAATGGAGACAGCATGTATTTAAGGATCTTTCATTATTGTGTATTACTTTTAGGGTAGAGATGAATAAAATTACACTATCCTTAAAAGAAAAAACTATATATGCATTACATTTATGTTCTTTTTAGCACCATACAAAGAGCAAATGCTCAATATATGGTCAAAATTCTACACTAATGCTTCATGTTTTTATATGTAAGAAGATCTAGAGATAAAAAGAGGTCACAGGAAGTAATCATTTTAATATTTAAAATTGAATGTGAATCAGTCCTTTCTGATGAGGTCAAATTTGCCCAGAGACATAAATGGCCTAATTTATTTTGCTGAGGAATTTTCTAGACAAAAGGTTAGTCAATTAAAAGAGTTGATCATAGATGTTAGCATGAGCAACAGAACAAATGGAAGGATCCATCAATACTAGATGTAGGTACCTTTAGCATGATGAATGAGACAAAAATTTATGGAAAAAATAGTAATTTTATTATAGGCATTCAGTTTGAGGGATTTTTTAAGGACATAGAGACTCAATAAAATTTTCTATGCATGAGTCTCAGAGACACACAATATTGAGTAAATAATAAAATAATAGGAACTTCAGGCCAAATCTCTGACATAATAAATTAAAAATATGTGTATATCAATTTAAATTTATGAAACTCATATACAAATCCCCTTGCTGTAACAGTTTAAAATATTAAGATTAGTTTTCAAAATAATCACCTTTCTTGATAAAATATATTATAGGAACATTTTTATTTTAAGCAATTTATTCATTATGCATGCATATATTATACATTACTTACATATGTGTATATGCATTATAAGTGTATATATTCATATACAATTTGTATACAAAGAAGAAAATCTTCAGGTTCGAAATCATGATTTAGTTATATTTCTAGTGATGACATGAAACAGCAAGGCAAGGACTTATCAATTAGGCTCTATGAATCTAGATGAGATTATGCATCCCATTTTATCCTGTATTTCAGATCTAGATGTACACATCAATCTATGGTAGTCTGATTTTTTAAAGCTCAGTCCATCTTGGTTGAAAAGCCAGTGTGTCATTGGAATCAGTGTTTTAACAAGAAGGTATGCTCCTACCTTCTTGTTAAATGGAGACAGAATAATACAAAAGCTGCCAATTAGTGAAATGATCGTGGACTCAATAGCAAACATTGCCAAGGTTCAGAGGCAATGAACCCCACACAAATTTCACCAAATAGAGACCCCAGCTCCATGACCTGCAGCAGTCATTTGATAGCTCCACCTAATATCCAATGCTTGTGGCACAGTAAGAGGAGAGCAAATCCAATAAAAAAGAAGCATAGAAACACATCAAGCTCAATGAGCAAACAAGAACACAGAAGGACTCAAAACAGTACCAATCAACTTGAAAGTGTTTAAACAATGACTTTAGTGACACCATCATGAGGGTATTTAATGAGATCAAAGAATAAATAGCACATAGAATAAGAAAGCCAGCAGTGCAGAACAAAGAATAAGTACTGAAATGAGAAAACTATAAGTAGAAATGAAGAGCATGGTGATTTAAAAACTCAATAGAGACTCTGAACAGCAGATTGCAGAAACTGAGCATACTATCAAGGTGCTCCAAGGTGAGGTGGAAGAAAACTGCTAGAAAATGACATACAGTAAAAAAAAGTCCTGAAAAAAATTAACAGCACTCTAGATGAGTGCTGATCTATGAGATGAGTTCAAGAAAAGCAATATAAGAATTACTGGAGTTTCTGAAGAACAGAATGGCAAAATTTGATCAAGAAGTAATATTTAAAGAACACTAGAGAGGAATTTTCTAGTTTCAAGGATTAGAGAATCTAATAGCTCCAAAGGGTCCCAGTGAAAGTATACTCAAATAGGAAAACATTGTATTTGAAATGAAAAATTTCAAAGATAGAGACAAAGAATTAAAAACACCAAGCTTAATAAAGCAACTTATATATAAAGGCGACCTCATAAAATCACAGCACATCTATTAAATGAGTCTCTACAAGCTAGAAAAGAAGTGAACAACTCAACAAGAACTATATCCATAGGGCCAGAAAGGTGGCACAAACTGTAAGGCATTTGCTTTGCATGTGGCTAACCCAGGACAGACCGGGGTTCGATCCCCTAGCATTCCATATGATTCCCCAAGCCAGGAGCAATTTCTGAGTGCAAGCCCGGAGTAACCCCAAACGCCACCAGTGTGACCCAAAAAGAAAAAGAATACTATATCCAGCTTGATTATTATTTAGATTGGAAGGAACTATGCAAAGCATCAGAGAGAGGCAATGGGTTTGGAAATTTATAGCCTTGAAACAGACGCTACAAAAAGAATTTAAGGAGTTTTGTTAAAGGACAGGAAAACCTAGCAAGTGGCATTGATATGGCACCCATTCATGGTGCTTATGGTTGCTCTCTACTAGATTAAAAAAGGTATGTTAATGTCTACCTAAATAATAAGTCGGTTTACACATTCAATAATGAATTAATGTTTCATTTATATTGATTTTGCTATGAGTTATTAGTTTTTACAATTTTCCTTTTCTTTTTTTACTGACTCAATTTTCCTTTTCTTAGAATAAAACACTGTTCTTTTATAGACCTATTCAGATTTTCACCTTTAAATTTTATTCTCTTCACTCATACTAAATTTTATAGTTGTAGGTTTTACATACCTTATGTAAACTCTAAAATCTATTAGAAAAATTTTAATGGTTCTATTAATGAAAAAGACAGAATTATTGCCATAATAAAATCCAAGTACAAAATAAAAATTAATGCAATATATTTTAGATATAGACATTGAAAACATATAAATGAGAGTAGGCATTCTACAGAAAATAACAAATGTTGGCAATACTGTGGATCATTTGTTAGGTTCCAAGGAGACCACCCAACCAGCATTGAGAGTCAAAGACCACCTCTGATAATGTAACATGTAAAAGGGGATTTATTTGTCTTATGAAAAGACAAGGGCCCGACTGAAATTTACAGGCACTGTATATAGGGTTAATAGGTTTTAGCAGGCTAAGTATTTCATTGGTTAGCACAAACAGTTTCACTTCCACAGTGTACATGATTGGTTTAATTTTTTCACTCCCTGCATCAATCACTTACACGAATGTTTCTCATCTCATAGTGGTCCCAACTCTTGCCCTGCCCCTTATAAGTTCTGATAACATTTGGGCTGAAAAACAGAATGGCCTTCATAAGCAGGAGGCCTTGATCACTCTATGATACAAGCTGACATCTCATTTTCTCAAAATTGCCTGTGAATGTGAGGGGGAGCATTATCTGAGAAGGAAGGGGGAGTAAAATTTCAAGCTACTACAGGCTTATTGCTCATTAAAGTTAGTTATAGCTTCAGGGTTTAGGGTATAATACAATTAGTATACAGGAGAGGAATTCAAACTGATACAATAACTATGAAAAGAGTCTCGAAGTTCCTTAAAGGCTAAATACTGGGGCCGGAGCAGTAGCACAGCGGTAGGGTATTTGCCTCATGCAACCAACCCAGGACAGACCCGGATTTAATTCCCGGCATCCCTTATGATACCTTGAGCCTGCCAGGAGAAGTCTTAGGTTCTTTCCCAGACTGCTGAGCTCAAGCGAGGAGTAATCCCTGAGCACAATGGGTCTGGCCCCAAAACCAAAAATAAATAAATAAATAAACAAATAGTTAAAAACTAAACTATCAGAGTAGCCAGTAATTCCATTCCTAATATGTACTCAGAAAAAGCAAAACTCTGTGCCCACAAACATGCTGTTCACAAATGCTAGCATTATTGTTCATAATATCCCTACCTTGAGGCTGGAACAAATAGAACAGTGGTAAGGCGTTTGCTTTGCATGCAGGTGACCCTGGAACGACCCAGGTTCAATCTCCAGCACCGATATAGTCACCAGAGCCTGCCAGGAGCAATTTCTGGAAGCAGAGCCAAGAGCAAATCCTGAGTGCTGCTGGGTGTGGCCCAAAAGCAAACAAACCAACAAAAAAGTAATATCCTTACCACACATCTGTCAACTCATGAACAGATAAAATATGGTTTAGCCATATAATGAAAATTATTCAATAATTAAAAAATAGAAGAATACTGATATATGCTATAATATCTAAATCAAAAAATGTTTGATATTATCTATGCCAGTGAGAATAACACAATTCAAAAAGTTGGAAATAACCAATTTGGATGTGGTGAGAAAAGAACTTTCATCTACATGGTAGAATGGTCATCTAGTTCAGCCTTTATAAAAAGAATATAGAAATCTCTCCAAAAAATAGAAATAAAATATAGAGATATCCCCCAAAAATATAAATAAAATACAGAGATATCTCCAAGAATAGAAATAAAATATAGAGATCTCTCCAAAAAATAGAAATAAAATATAGAGATATCTCCAAAAATAGAAATAAAATATAGAGATATCTCCAATAAATAGAAATAAAATTCCCATAGTGTCATTGATACCACTTCTTAGCTTATATCTCCAAAACATTAATCTGAAAGAATTATGCACATCTATGTCCATTGACACCACACTTAATACAATAACCAAGATATTGAAACTATATAAATGCCCAATTATGATGAACAAATCAAAAATCATGGTATATATACACGATGGAATACAATACAGCTTTAAGAAAAAATGAAATCATGCGTTGAAATAGCATGGCTAGAACTAGAGGATTAGAGGATATTATGCTGACTGAAACTGTATTTGATCCCTTTGTTTATTTATTTATCTTTTTTTTTTTTTTTTGGTTTTTGGGTCACACCCGGCAGCGCTCAGGGGTTACTCCTGGCTCCATGCTCAGAAATTGCTCCTGGCAGGCACAGGGGACCATATGGGGCACTGGGATTCGAACTGATGACCTTTTGCATGAAAGGCAAACGCCCCACCCCCATGCTATCTCCCAGGCCCCTATTTATCTTTTTTATTTATCTTTTTCCTCTTCTATTTTTTTTCCTCTCTCCCCAGGTTATTAATTTTCTGTTTTTCAAACAAAACCACATAACCTGAACTAACTATTCCCGCCTCCCAATTAGGGGGAAAAAGAGGGTAACCAAGACCAAACAGGTGTAAGACCACTAAGTAGTAAGCTACGCACAGAGGGGACCACTTGCTTTAGCAACCCCGGGGGGTAAGGGAGAGAATATGGGAAGTAGGACGGGAACGGAGGTGGAGGGAGGACAATTTGGTGATGGGAGTTCCCCTGATTTTATGTTAATTTGTAGCTAAAATATGATTGTCAACAATATGTAAGCCAATATGACTAAAATAAAAATTATATTAAAAAAAGAAATAAAGGAATAGATATACACTGATATCAGTCATGTTTGGTACCTAAAGATAGACAGGTATCAACAAAGAGCCAATAGCAACACATTGTGGTAATATCTATGCAATTGTCTTAGGAATTATGGGGAAAAAAGGAACATTGAGGGGCCCGGGAGATAGCATTAAGGCGTTTGCCTTTCATGCAAAAGGTCATTGGTTCGAATCCTGGTGCCCCATATGGTCCCCCGTGCCTGCCAGGACCAATTTCTGAGCATGGAGCCAGGAGTAACCCCTGAGCAGTGCTGGGTGTAACCCAAAAACCAAAAAAAAAAAAAAAAGGTACATTGAGGCCCTTTTAGAAGTGAGATGGGTACACTGGGATACACTGGTGATTGGTGTGTTATTGAAATTATGTACCTGGGAAATCACAGAAACTCAATCTATTAAAAAGTAAGTATTGACTTGTCTTTGTTATTTACCTTATATAATTTGTTTTCATTGCAATAATTAACACACTTATAAAGTACCATGCAATTTATTATTCCATTTGTGTAATGAATCTTTAGAGATTTAACAAATTTATGGGAAAAATAAAAACAGATGAATTATCGCATAAAGTTGAGGCTGGGGGAAATAGAGAATGACTCCTAATAGGTGAAGATTTCTTTTGCAGATAGTGATAATATTCTAAATTGATTGTGCTGATGGCTGTGAAGCTCAGGCAATATTCTAAGAGCCACTAAATTAATCTTTAAATTAGTAGAATATACATACCTGAATTTTATCTCAATAAACATTTTTTAAATAATTTCTGATGATTCTAATGCCAGAAGTCCAACTTCTACACTAAGAAATGTCCTTTCTGGTTCTGAAAGAAATATTTACTTAAAATGAAAGTGCATGATTAATAAAAATAATTAAATTTTTAGTCTACTTACCACTTCTACCTTCCTAAGTAGAAAAGGTAGCACAAGGCAAGTGAAAAATAACTTAGGATAAAACAGAATGCTAACTTTAACCTGAAATAACTTTTAAACCATCCAGACTCTTGGCAAAGAACAAAAATAATGACAGCAGCGGTAAGGATTGAAATGAACTCAAGAAGAGAATGGTTTTTGTAATAGAAGAAACATTAATGGTTCCTCTTCAGAGGCTGTAAAGAGGAACTTTAATTTCTTCATGAAATAGCTTTTTCTGGTTTGGGGTTTTTATGCCATTTTTTTTTCTAATTCTTAAAATGCCCTGTCTAGGTCTGGTCACCATGAGTGTCATTCATTTTCTTTTTACTCTGAAATTCGATTCAACTCTTTTCACTGGGACAAGATGACAAGAAACAGAATGCACCTTGCAATTTCAGTAAAAGCAATTTTTATTCTGATTTCATGTCTGCCAAGACCTAGCATTTTGCTTTTTCTCTGTAAAGCTTGCAGACGTAGTAATTATTTAATTGCCTGAGTTCATTTGTCATATGCAAAATTTGAGCTCTGTTAAACTTAAAGTTGAATGTACATAAAGAAAAGACAGAGGCTCTTCTTAGTGAGTGTATTTCCTCTTGAAGAATTCATAATACTCTTTACAAGTGAGCAGATAAAAAAGGCACCATTCCACCATCTATTTTTAATGATAAAAATCTAACTTTTACAACAATCATAATCTTTAGTACAATATATAGAAACACTTGATTTAATGTAGATACATACTTTTAATAACATAATTATAATGGGAAACTGCTGAAATTTTAGAAAGTTTTTGTAATTATCTTATATAAGCATTATATTTGAAAAACAATGATAGAGTTATAAATAGGAAAAATAATGCTCATGGGTAATAGTTATATGAAGCGTTGGTAGATTTTCTGAGCTTATAACATATGCCTCTCTAATCATGTCAAAATTTCATCCAAACAAAGGAAATCTAGATTTCAGTAAAGAGCACCTCTAAAACCAATATTTCTCCAGTTTAAACTATTGCTTTGTGTGACCTTGCTGTAACATAACTCCCTTTAACTTAAAATTCTTTGCAATGGGACCTCATTGAATTTCATCGAGATCTGTGTGCTATAAAAGCAAAGGGGAAAGCCCCCCCCCCCACTTTTTTTAAAAATGGCTAGGATTTACTAATTTTTCAATTGGTGTTGCTGAAAGAAGGAACATTCTATCCCCTAAAGAGCTATTCTTGTTAGGTCAATTCCACTAAGTTTTAGTATTATTAATTTGTAGAAAATTCTTGGGTTTTCTCCAAGAAATTGACTTTAGATAGTATGAAGTTGACTTTAGATATTATGAGTTTATAGAGTAGAAGAGGGAAATAATGACAAGAGGGAAGTCGCCAAGAGAAGCTTTTATTTCCAACATTATTTTTCCCTCAGAATGATGTTTAGCCAATTGATATATTCTAATCATATACTATTATGGAGGATCATAATACTCTACATAGCTTGGGGCTGAAGTGGTGGCACAAGCAATAGGGCATTTGCCTTGCATGTGCTAACCCAGGACAGACCACGGTTCAATTCCCTGACATCCCATATGGTCCACCAAGCCAGGAGCAATTTCTGAGCTCAGAAGCCAGGAATAACTCCTGAGTAACACTGGGTGTGGCCCAAAAACCATAAAAAAGGAAAAATATACTATACATAGCTTAACATTATCAATAAATTAACCTGGAAGAAACTTTCTTTTTCAGCATTTTGCTATTCCTAAGAAGGAATCCATAAATAGTAGACAATCAGAGGCTGATATATAACCTTCCAAACTTTTCTCTTTGCATCAGTGGTCAATCAAATATGTCACTATATCCTTTGTAGGAAAATCAAGTGAATTACTTTGAAAATCTTGAGAGCTATTTATTTCTTTCTCCTCTCTTTTTTATTTTTCAGGAAACCTGTCACAATTTTTACCATTTAATTCTAGAGAAAATTCTATATGAACAAACAGGAAGAAAATAATTTAATTTTTTTTCTGGTTTTTGGACTACACCCGGTGATGCTCAGGGGTTACTCCTGGCTATGTGCTCAGAAGTCGCTCCTGTGGCTTGGGGAACCATATGAGACGCCAGGGATTCGAAAGACCTGAAAAGTAACTGATTTTGCTAAAATCTAACAATGGAAAAATATGTCACTATATCCTTTGTAGGAAAATCAAGTGAATTACCTTGAAAATCTTGAGAGCGATTTATTTCTTTCTCCTCTCTTTTTTATTTTTCAAGAAACCTGTCACAATTTTTACCATTTAATTCTAGAGAAAATTCTATATGAACAAACAGGAAGAAAATAACAAGGTTGAGTAGGAAAAAAAACAGCTTAGCATATTGAAGCAAGCAAAAACAGTATCACAGCATGTTTTTATCATCAAGAGAATGAACATAGATTTCTAGAGATAAAATAGTTTTGTCTTTGCATGAACTTCCTTATTATTATTTGAACTGCATGATGTTAAATTTAAAATGCTATTGTTTCTTTTAGGTATTATAGTAATACCTAATAATAATAATCTTTTCCTGATTATGACGAAATCTTTCTATGAAGTAGAACTAGAGCATTCAATACACAAAATAAGCCTTTAAGAATAAAAACTATCTTCTTTATCTGAAACCTCAGGCTCTCATGTATAAAAAAAATATTCTAATTCTAATGATGATGTCAGTATTAGACCTACTAGCTTCACTTTCCTAGTTCGCTTTTAAGTAACTTTCATCTTATTAATTTTTTTCCTGGTTTTTGGACCACACCCGGTGATGCTCAGGGGTTACTCCTGGCTATGTGCTCAGAAGTCGCTCCTGTGGCTTGGGGAACCATATGGGACGCCAGGGATTCGAGCCACAGTCCTTCCTAGGTTAGTGCGGGCAAGGCAGACACCTTACCTTTAGGGCCACCGCACTGGCCCCTCATCTTATTAATTTATTGAAGCACATTATCAGCAACAACATGTGTTTATATGTTTAGAAATCCATTCTGTAGCTTCTTAGCTGTGTGAGACCATTGATGTTACTTGGTCTTGCTAAGATTCAGACTCTACTGAAAATAAAAGCAATACTACTATTTTGGACACCAGTTGTTGGTACAAAATTTACAGCTTGGTTCCTCCCAAAACAAAGATCATTCCTGGTTTCTCTATATCTGTTTGTTTACAACTTATTTCACCCCAAACAGAGACTTTCCTACTTACCATCTTGTCATATCTCTCTCAAGCAAATCTAGGTAGGACTGGCTCAGGATTGGCCTTTAGTCCTTACTCCCCTAGCAAGGTGGGAGGAGGAGTGGTCTCTGTATGCAATAAAAACTGAATTTCTTCAGGCAGCTCATGATCTCTCTTTCAATTAGAAAACTACCAGACCGCATGTGTTTCACCCCTCAGCCTGGTTTGGATTACTTTTTGTAGCAAACCCTGCTCCAGACCTATTTTCCTGGGATAGGGTTACAGTGTGTAGAGTCTTTATAAATAGTGTGTAAATGGATCAGATCCCAAGATATCAAAGTGGCTGGTGAGTTCAGATCCCAGGCAAGTAGAGCACTCACAAAAAAGTATTCATCAGCCACTTGGAGAATAACACAATTTATTTTCGGTGGGAAAGGGATATTTATATTAGGGAAAGTAAACTCTGTCAGCCAATTAGGTAGGATGTGAGAGGGGTTTAAAACAGGGTTTGTGCTTCTGTGTTTAGGGAAAACAAATTATAGGGGATGAGGGAAAAGGTGCGTGCTCTTTGTCTTTAAACAGGATAAGTGCTTAATGTGATTTGCTATACCAGTAGAGGAACTAATCCACATACTTGTCATACTTGCATTGTATCCTCTATTCATTTTGATCTCCTCAAACATCAAACCTCAGAATGTAACCCTGTTTGGAAGTATGATGCATAAAGAGATGATGAAGTTAAAATGAGATTATTAGAGTTAATTTGAATGATGCAACTCTATTGAATGATGATTGAACTCTGATTCAATGGCTAATGTCCTTATAAGGAGAGGAAGAGAGGAAGTAATACATGCAGAGAGAGAAGACCATCTGAGGATACTGAAAGGAAATGGGAATCCACAAGACAGAGAGCCCATAGGAGAAAACAAATACAATTCACCTTGATTTTTGGAATCTAGTTTCCAAAATTGTGAGACAGTTAATTTCTATTGTTTGAATCCATGGACTTAAATAGTGCTAGCCCACAGCTGTACAAGAGTTTGAGAACCTCAGATTCAAGCCACCAGTGTATATTTTGTTATGGTAGCACTATAAAATTAAAACAATTTGCTATATAATAAAACCACTGTCCACGTTTAATTAAATATAACAATTATGACAATTCACCAAATACTGGTCAAATGACTATCATGTGAGTCCCTATAGAGTGAGGATAATGAACACTGACACTGATAATGAACACTGAATTCCTCAAAGATTATTATGCATTCTCTGAAGAGCTAATCAGATATGGAATATTTACTATACCCAAGAATAGTTTTACTATAATGTAAGCAATTTTTACTTGTTTTACAATATTACACTTTCAAATGCCATTTACATGCTCTCTTAATTTAATAAAAATATCTAATTATTCTTATCAATTTTTCCCTAGTAAGATCTTTTCTTTGTACCTTGTAGACCCATCACAACTGAGTAATTGCTTTGTTAAAGTTAACTATTCAAGGGCCAAAGTGATAGCACAGTGACAGGGTATTTTCCTTGCCTACGACCAACCTGGATCAGACCCGGGTTCGGTTCCCAGCATCCCCAAACCTGTCAGGATTGATTTCTGAGTACAGATTCAGGAGTAACCCCTGAATGCTGCTGGGTGTGGCCCCAAAACAAACAAAAAACTTATTTATCTAGACCATTTAAATTGTTCTGAATAATATCTGAAACGTTCTGTGAGCAATTGCTAAGCACTGACCCTCAGTTCCATCAAATTTCCATGACAACACAAGTTTTTATTGATAATTTTAACTTTTGTAGCTCTGAATCCTCTGATCGTTTCTCCCACCACTTTGGTTTTTTTTCCATTACTCTATTTTAATACCATATTTTTATGGTGGTGTGCTCTGTAATTTTCTATGTATGATTCTAAACTCCAGGTGTTTTGAATATGCAGGTGAGATTCTTTTTAAGCATACATTAATTTTATCAAGTATAGGTCATTTAGATGTCAGACAACGATCAGCAGACATGCAAGTCTATGTTGGCTGAAATTACCCATTCCCTTGCTTTTTCACACCAGAATCATCAGATTTACATTCAAGGATGATTTATGGGTATGAGACCATGTTCATTAAATTTAGGACTTATCTTGTGTTTTAGAAATGAGCTATTGCATTTAGGAACAAACATACATTTTCAGCATTTTAGGATAGCTTTTTAGAAGAATTATTGTGAAAGGCCAGAGCAATAGCACAGAGATAGGGTGTTTGTCTTGCACACAGCTCATCCAGAACAGACCTGGTTTGATCCCTGGTATCCCATATGGTCCCCCTAGCCAGGAGTGATTTCTGAGCATATCGACAGGAGTAACCCCTGAGCATCTCCGTGTAGCCCCAAACAAAACAAACAAAGAAACAGCAAAAATTATTGAGATATTTTAATTTAAAAAAGAATCACTGTGTCTTTTGGTGGAATTAAATAAAAGACAGAGTAACAAACTAGATCAAGAAAAAAATTCAACTTTCAGGGCTGGAGAGATAGCAAAGCAATAGGGAGTTGGCCTTACATGCAGCTTGCCCAGGACAGACCTGGGTTCAATTACCAGCACCCCATATGGTCCCCCAAGCCAGGAGTGCTTTCTGAGCACATAGCAAGGAGTAACATATGTTACTATGATGAATTTCAGAAGTGTTTGATCACACAGCAGGGCCAGATTTCTCCTGTCTGACTTCACAGATAGAGGGATCTGGGATGTGCCTTTCTGCAAGGTACTACTGATAGTAGGTTTTCGCTCTCTGACCCAGTCTTTCTTGGGTTTTCAGCCTGGGCAACTATAGGAGAGCGATTTTGCTGGACCCTTCTCGGCCCACTCAGGAGAGGTTCAGAAGAAGAACAGCAGAGAAACATGTACAGGTGGCATGCACAATCTCTCCCAATTGGTAACCACACATCAGGGTCAGGTTTCTCCCTCCTGACTTCACAGACAAAGGAATCTGCCTTTCTGCAAGTTACTGCTGATTGTGAATAAGATTCTAAGGCCACCCACAAAGTGGGAGAAAGTTTTCACCCAATGTGCATCAGACAAAGGACTAATAACAAAGATATGCAAGGTACTGACAGATCTTAACAAGAAAAAATATCTAACTCCATTAAAAAATGGGGAGGAGTAATGAACAGTTCCTCAAAAAAGAAATACAAATGGCCAAAACACACAGGGAAAGTGCTCTATGTTACTAATCATCTAGGAAAAGCACATCAAAACAACAATCAGGTACCATCTCATGCCACAGAGACTGGCACGCATCACAAAGACCAAGAACAATCAGTGCTGGCAGGACTGTGGAGACAAAGGAATTCTCATTTACTGATGGTGAAAATGTCATCTTGTTCAGCCTTTATGAAAAACAATATGAAGATTATTAAAAACTGGAAATTGTGCTTCCATTTGATCCAGCTGTACCAGTCCTAGGAATATATCCTAGAAACACAAAAACACAATACAGAAATGTCTTCTGCACACCTATGTCCATTGCAGCACTATTTACAATTGTCAGAATCTGAACAAAACCCAGATGCCCAACAACAGATGAATGGCTAAAGAAACTGTGGTACATATGCACAATGAACTACTATGCAGCCATCAGGAAAAATGAAGTCTTGAAATTTTTCTATACATGGATGACATGAAAATATTATGTTGAGTGAAATAAGTCAGAGGGAGCGAGATAGAATCACAATAGTCTCACTCATCTATGAGAATTAAGAAAAATAAAAGATATTATTGTAATAATACCCAGAGACAATAGAGATGAGGGCTGGAAGGACCTGCCCAAGATATAAAGCTTACCACAAAGAGTGGTGAGTTCAGTTAGAGAAATAATTATACTAACAACTATCATGACAATGCTAGTAAGTGAGAGAGTAGTATGCCTATATCAGGCAGAGGTTGGAGGAAGATGGAGATGGAGGTTTTGTTGCTGGAAAGGTTGCACTGGTGAATGATATTCTTTTTTATGACTGAAACCCAATTAAAATATTTTTGTAATCATATTGCATAAGTAAATATATTATTTTAAATAATAAAATAAAAATTCCCATAAAGAATTAAAAAAAAAAAGGAATGAGTGCTGGAAAGATCAGCCCAGGATAAGAAGCTTAAGTGCAGTTAGAGATTTAACTACAATCTCAACTACAATAACAATGATAGAAAGAGAAATACAATGCCTGTCTCAAAGACTGGCAGGGAATGAGGAAGGAGGGAAAGGGGGACAATGATGGCAGGAAATTTGCACTGTAGAAGGGTGTATGCATTTTATGGTTGAAACCCATTACAAACATTTGTAACCATGGTGCTTAAATGAATTATATTTTTTAAAAAAGAATTCAGCAACTGAAAAATAGCAAAAACAAAGTTCTTGAAATATATACATATTACTCCACCCCCCCCAAAAGAAAAACATAAAACTAAACTGCATTGTAAGTGTCTACCATAAAATTCTAAAATGCAATAAATAAAAGGGTCTGGAAAACTAAATTGAGATTTAAACGAAAAGGAGGTAGTCAATTGAAGCTCTCGTGTACACTTTTGCTCTCCATGACTTTGATCTTATTCAGAAAATTGTGGTCTCTGTTGGTATTGCATCTCAAGACCCATCTCCTTTTGGTATTCCTTCAAACTATCCAGCATATTTCTCCATCCCTTTTTTTCTTTAGGTGTGTCTGTTTCTAAATCTTTGCAGTTATCTTTATTAGCATGTTGGGTACAGTTAATGAGATCTACAGAAACAAAAATGAATATTAGGGCCAGAGAGATAGCATGGAGGTAGTGTGTTTGCCTTGCATGCAGGAAGATGATGGTTTGAATCCCAGCATCCCATATAGTTCCCCTGAGCCTGCCAGGAGTGATTTTTGAGCATAGAGCCAGGAGTAACCTCTGAGTGCTTCCGGGTGTGATCCTCTACCCCCCAAAAAACCCAAATATGAATATTAAAGTTTTGGGGTTTTCAGGTGCATTTTCTTTCTAAACACATAGTTTTCTGTTTCATGACCAGGAAAGGGAATTCTAATTGGAAGTGAAAAAGACTAATCTAGGGGCCGGACGGTGGCGCTGGAGGTAAGGTGCCTGCCTTGCCTTGTGCTAACCTAGGACGGACTGCGGTTCGATCCCCCAGTTCCCCATATGGTTCCCCCGTGCCTGCCAGGAGCAACTTCTGAGCTAATAGCCAGGAGTAACCCCTGAGCGTCACCGGGTGTGACCCAAAAACAAAAAACAAAACAAAACAGGAGGATTCATGCTTTTGATTATATCAGTTAATAGTAGCACAGCAGTTGGAGAAAGCACTGTGGGCTGTGAATTAAAAAGCAAACCACTTGGGAATGGAATTCTTTTCCTATCTGGCCAAACTGAACTTCTTTTAAGTCAAGACAACAAAATGGGAAAACACACAAATGAGTTTGCAGTTGTGTAATGGGGGATTTCAAGGGAGGGGTACTGGAATTTTTGGGGAAGAAGAGGTGAGTACAGTGATAATAGGTACAGTGGGTACAATGTTCAAATTTTTTTTTTGGTTTTTGGGCCACACCCAGAGACGCTCAGGGGTTACTCCTGGCTATGCGCTCAGATGTCGCTCCTGGCTTGGGGGACTATATGTGGGACCGGGGGATCGAACTGCGGTCCATCCTAGGCTAGCGCTTGCAAAGCAGGCACCTTACCTCCAGCGCCACCGCCGGGCCCCCAGTGTTCGAATTTTGTACACAGTAATTTGATAAAGTCCAGAACCCACTCATGATAAAAAAAATCTCAACAAGATGGGGATAGAAAGAACTTTTCTCAATATAGTCAAGGCCATTGACCATAAGTCCATGGAAAATACTCAGTGAAGAAAAACTGAAAGCCTTTCCCCTAAAATCTGGTGCAAGACAAGACTGTCCCCCTATTCAACATGGAAGTTGAATAATGGAAGTAATTGGCATAGCAATTATATATATATATATATATATATATATATATCAAGGGCATCCAAATAAGAAAACAAGAAGTCGAGCTCTCACTTTATGCAGATAGCATGATACTATGCTTAAAAAAATCCTAAAGACTCTTCCAAAAAGATTCTGGAAACAATAGATTCATATAGCAAAGTGGCTGGCTACAAAAGTATGAAGCAAAAGTCAATGGCTCTTCTTATACATAAATAATGACAGAAAATAAACATTAGTAAAACAATCCCATTTAAAGTTGTGTCACAGAATCTCAAATACCTTGAGTCAACTTAACTAAGGAGGTGTAGGACCTATAAAAATGGCTATACCTACAAAACACTGTTCCAAGCAATAAATGAGAACACAGGAAAATGGACATACATACCCCCTTCATGGATTGGGAGGATTAACATCATTAACATAATAATACTCCCCAAAGCATTGTACAGAATAAATGCAATCCCTCTAAGGATACTCATGATAGTCTTCAAAGAAGTGGATCAAACACTCTTGAAATTAATATGGAACAATAAATTCCCACAAAGAGCTAAAGCAATCTTTAGGGAAAAAATATGGGAGGCATCAATTTCCCCACTTTAAATTGTACTATGAAACAATAGTCCTTAAAGCAGAGTAGTACTAAGATAAAACAGACCCTCAGATAAATGCAATAGACTTGAGTATTCATAGAATGACCCAAAACATACAAAAAATTTAATCTTTGACAAAGAGCAAGAAACAGAAACTGCAGCAAGAAAAGCCTCTCCAGCAAGTGGTATTGGACAACTTGTCAGTCACATGCAAAAAAGCAAATGCAGGTGTCTATCTAACACCATGCACAAAGGTCAAATCCAAGTTGATTAAAGACCTTTATATCAGATCTGAAATTATACAGTATTATAAAAAAAACATAAGCAAAACACTTCATGACTTTGACATTAAAGTTTCAAAGTTTTCAAACAAGTTGAAACAAGTGGAAGCAACGATAAAAAAAATGGAACTACATTAAGCTGAAAAGCTTCTGCACCTCAAAGAAAACTGATTAGGATACAAAGACCGCCCACAGAATGCAAGAAACTATTCAACCAAATACCCATCATATAAGGGACTAATATCTAATTTAAAAAAAAAGAAAGGTACTGACAGAGCATAACAAGAAAAAAAATCTAAATCTATCCAAAATGGGGATAAGAAATGAACTGATATTTCCTCAAAGAATAAAGATGACCAAAAGGCACAAAAAATACTCCACATCACTAGTCATCAGGAAGATGTAAATCCAAAATACAATGAGGTACCATCACATGCTACAGAGGCTGGCATACATCACAAAGAACAGCCAGTGCTAGCATGGATGAGGGGCGAAAGGAATTCTCATTCACTTCTGGTGGGAATGCCGTCTAGTCAAACTTTTCTGGAAAACAATATGGATATTCCTCACAAAACTAGAATTTGAGCTCCCATTTGATCCAATAATACCACTATTAGGGATACACCCTAGGAACACAAAAATGCAATATAAAAATACCATATGCATATCTATAATCAGAGCAACACTATCTTCAATAGCTAGAATCTGGAAACAGCCCAGATACCCAACAACAGATGAGTAGCTAAAGAAACTGTGGTACATATATACAATGGAATACTACACAGCTATTAGAAGAAAATGAAGTCCTGAAATTTTTCTATATGTGGATGGACATGGAGACTATTATACTAAGTTAAATGAGTCAGAGAGAGACAGACACAGAATAGTCTTACTCATCTGTGGGATCTAAAAAAATATAAAAGACAGTATGGTAATAATACCCAGTAAAATAAGAAATGAGGGCCTGAAAGACCACCTGATCTGAAGCTCACCACAAAGAATGTGATAACAGTAAGAGAAATAACTGCACTAACAACTACCATGTCAATGACAGTGAGTGGGATAAATAGAATGCCTGTTTCAAAGACAGGGAGGGAATTGGGGGAGAAAGGAAATGGGGAACATTGGTGTCAAGAAAGTTACACTGATGAAGGGTGGTGTATATTCGATGTCTGAAACCTAACTATGAACATTTTTGTAACCATGGTGCTTAAAGAAATTATTTTTAAAAAGATTTTATGCATAAAAATCATTAATAGTATTGTTGACCACAAAATAAATGTATATTTTTTAGTTTACCTTTATACTATTATTAAGAATATGATTTTAAAAAGTAACTTGTAAGGTAAAAGGTTCTAAATGGTTGGAAATTGAGATTTTGTTAATACTAGTAAGTACAGGCAAACTAATTAGCTGGACTCACATTGGTCGGCAACCTTTTTTTTTTTTTTCAACTGAGCCAAATCTCGCCAAAACCACGATTGAAATTTATTTTGAGAGCGCCCACTGACAGAGGCTAGGAGCAGAGTCCTGATTCCTGGAGCAGCCACACTGGCCTGGGGTAATGCGTGCAACTGAATTTACTGAAGTGGGTTCCAGGCTAATCTTCACAGCTGCCATTCAAACAAGGCTTTTTTTAGTTTGGAGTTTGATCAAATTTGGTCCCTAAGTTTCTAAAGCAGACTAGCAGATATTGCAAGCTTATTGTAATAAGAACCAGTCCTTCCAACCACTGGAAACAAAATACATCACCATTGACTTTCCAACCAAGAGATAGCTGAGTCTCCATAAGGAGTGGAGGGATGACCTTGAGCTACATTTAAGCATCTTGGGTCATGTTCCTTTCAAAGTGCATGATCTGATTTACAAGTTACTCCTCTGATTATCAGTTTGAATGGACTCAATTAAACAGGAAAAGAAAATTTGGAATGATCCATTTCATTAGCAGAGCAGTCAGAAGTTGCTGTGTGATTTTCAAAGGTTTCACAAATGTTCTGATCCAGAGTTGCTTTGCTTTCTGCTACTGTTGCATCTTTTCTTTTGAAAGATAGAGAGGATACTTTGGTTAGGCTCCATGTGTTTTCATCCATAAAAAGTTAGGTTTTATCTCCATGTTGTGTTGTGCTATGAATAAGAATAGGGAAATCTGTCTTGCTTTTGTAGCTACAAATCAGGAAAAATATTTGACAGCATACTTCATCAAGAAATATGTTGATTCTGCCTGCTGCTTCTAACTTATTTACACCAGGAGTTTACCTAATCCTCTTGTAGTGCTTCTTTTTTTTTTTTTTTTGGCTCTTAATTGCTTTGTTTTTGTAGGCTTATATTGGATTCCCGTGTTATTGAAATATATTTTGTGAATTTATTTATAAAGAACTCACAAATAGTGTGTAAAATCAGAACACTAATGCTTCTCATTCTATTTTTACACACTCATAGTTGAAGGGGTTAGCCTTTGTTATCTTGTTCAATTTTACTAGAATTCTCAGTAAAATATTAATCTCTTGAGTGAATAGATCTCTAGTGGGAGTTAGTTACCAACTTGAGAAGTACTAAAGCATTTAAAGTTTCAGTATTAATAAAGCTGTCAGAAGACCTAGTAGATTTGTCAAATCCTAAGGAAATGCATATATTGTTTGTATATTGTTTTTAGGACACTAATTTCAACTATGTATAATGTCCCTCAGATGCATGTATGTTGTTATATTGTTGGTAGAACACTGATTTTAATTGAAATTTTAATTGATCATTTTAATTCACTAATTTCAAATTATACTTTGGAGGTTTCATTCTGATCTATTTATGATTTTAGGGCTGTAGTAGGTTGTATTTTAGTTTCTTAAATTATGATTTTTATATCACTATTGCTACATTTGTTGGTTATTCTCTAAAGGTAGTTTTTTATTAGTTACTCATTAAAGTAATATAGTTAAAAGTGATCGGACTTCAATTACTATTCAATGTTTTAGCCAATCAGCACTCTGAGGGTTGTTTTTTTCCCTCTTCTGCTTTTGATTGCTCTTCACTTTAACTGTTAACACCATTGAAGCGAAACACAGAGTTTTCCAGGCCGAATACCCATAATTCAGGGCAAGTTGCTCACATCTTCTATTCATAAGACAATTCTACGAGAGATGAATGATCAAGCAGAAGGACAACTATTGAACAAAGGAAAAGGAGGAACGAAAGAGTAGCTATTATGGCAGCATTAGATATATTAAAAGAGGCGAGCTGTCCTAGAAGCATAGATCTTCCTTGGCATTTCTCTTTGTTGATTTATTATAGTTTCATTGAGTGTCTGTGGCCTCATATGCAGCCAATATTGCATTGGTTCTCTTTCTCTCTTCTTTCTCTCTCTTCCTTACTTCCTTCTTTCTTTGTTTCTTTCCTCCTTCCTTCTTTGTGTCTTTTTCTTTCTTTGCTTCTTCCCTCTTTCTTTGTATCTTTTATCCCTCCCTCCCTCTCCTTCCTTCCTTCTTTTCTCCTTCCTTCCTTCTACATTCCTCCCTTCTCCCTTCTTTTATTCCTCCCTTCCTTCCACCCTCCTCCCTCCCTTCCTTCTTACCTCCCTCCTTCCCTCCCTCCTTCCCTCCCTTCCTTCCTTCCTTCCTTCCTTCCTTCCTTCCTTCCTTCCTTTATTTCTTCCTTTTCACCACAAAGCCAGTGAGATTTTTATTCAAAGCACTACAGTCCATTCAAACTCAGGTCCCTCCCAGTTGTCAGAAAAAGTAAACTGGCAAATTTTATCTGGTATGACAATTATGTAAAGTATTTAGACTAATGTCACCTTTGCTTGAATAATATTGAATATTAAGGAGTGCCTTAACCTTTAACATCAAACAATATTTTACAATTACTATTTGCAACTATAAATATGAATATATTGTGCACAAAATAAGATTTTTAAACTTTTTAAACTTTCATCAAGTAAAAGAAATATTTTAAAGTATATCATTCCTTCACTTAAAATATAACATTCCTACAAAGACATATTATCATTATAATTATTATGCAATTATATGTATAATACATCATATAATCTCATATTTAGTACTTGGCAAAAATTCAAGTCAGTAAAATTCAGATTAAAACTCAAAGCCATATATTTTTATTATATGATGCTAAAATCTTGCTGTGTTCTATATAATATACATCATTACAAAATTTTTCTAAAAATATCTTCCATGCTAATAACTCATCCTTGAAACTCTTAAAAATCTCACTCAGGTTGGTTTTTTTTTTTTTTTAACTCTGGTTCTCAAATCATTTTTTCCAGCTGAAGAATTCTAGTCAAGCATCAGGTCAAATAAAGTCATTTGAGGACAAAAAAGAAGGTACTTATTTATTTCAACATTTTAGGAACATTTCAAGTTCAATTAAAGCCCACTATTTAGGTCAAGAAGAAAATAGTATCGTTTTCATTATCCTACTGTAGTATTATGAAAAAAATAAAATCACATGGTTCACAAAGGAAATGGCAACCTTTCACTAGAGGGACAGTAAGCAGCATATAATCAGAATTCTCAGATCAGATCTTTCTTCAACTTCACAGTGAAATTATAGGTCCGAATCATGATTGGTTTCAGTTTCTTTTTTTCAACTTCAAAGGTTCTAGTTAGTGGTTTAACATCTAAAGTTTATGAGTTCCTTTTTTATTGAGTAAAAGAGAACATTTACATTTTTTTATTGACTCAATACTAACCACTCCAATTTACATCTGTTATATCTGATCTTTTGATGTGTTTTTGTTGTGTCTTAGATGGGATTCAACTAGAATCAAAACAGAGTCAAGCATTTCTGAACAAATAGTAGTTTTGTAAGGAGGTAGTCCCAAAAATAATATTTGGAAAGTGGACAGGTGAGACAGGGAAGAAAAGACAGTCACTAAAAGGAATATTTATAAAACCAGTTTCTATAGAGAGTTGCTATGGTTGGTGTTAGTTTAAAACTATTTGCTGACAAATAATGACATAGGAAAGACATTAATGACAATTGTTCACAAGAGCTGAGAGAAAATTAACATTTTAATAAATACAAAGGAATGATTGCATTTTACCAAAACATTGGTCAGAAGCAAATAAACAAATAATTGGAATTTCCTTTTTCTGGGTTAACTAGTCACAAGTAAATTATGCTATTTGTATACCCAGGCACACCATTATTTTGTATAGCCCCTGAATGTTTTCAGAAGGCATGTCTCGGGGCCAGGCAGTGGCGCTGGAGGTAAGGTGCCTGCCTTGCCTGCGCTAGCCTAGGACGGACAGCTGTT